>QNTS01006082.1:32595-44794 GCA_003317085.1 Hucho hucho
TTGGGGAGGGTATCAAGTCAGTTTGGGGATGTTGTCAAGTCAGTTTGGGGAGGGTATCAAGTCAGTTTGGGGAGGGTATCAAGTCAGGTTGGGGAGGGTTTCAAGTCAGTTTGGGGAGGGTATCAAGTCAGTTTGGGAGGGTATCAAGTCAGTTTGGGGAGGGTATCAAGTCAGTTTGGGGAGGATATCAAGTCAGGTCGAGTCAAAAGGCTCAAGTCCAAGTCAAGTCATGAGTCATTGGTGTTAAAGTCAAAGTTGAGTTGCAAGTCATCATATGTGTGACTCGAGTCCAAGTCATGTGACTCGAGTCCACACCTCTGGTACTCAGTGATGTGTTGTGTTGGATTTGCCCCAAACATAACACTTTGTATTCAGGACATACAGTTAGTTTCTTTGCCAAAATCTTTGCATTATTACTTTAGTGCCTTGTTGCAAACAGGATGCATGTTTTGGAATATTTTTTATTCTGTACAGACTTCCTTGTTTTCACTCTGTCATTTAGGTTAGTATTGTGGAGTAACTACAATGTTGTTAATCCGTCGTCAGTTTTTTCCTATCACAGCCATTAAACTCTGAAACTGTTTTAAAATCACAATTTTCCTCATGGTGAAATCTCTGAGCGGTTTCCTTCCTCTCCGGCAACTGAGTTAGGAAGGACGCCTGTATCTTTATAGTTACTGGGTGTATTGATACACCATCCAAAGCTTAATTAATAACTTCACCATGCTAAAAGGGATATTCAATATCTTACTTTTTTAATGTTTACCCATATACCAATAGGTGCCCTTCTTTGCGAGGCATTGGAAAACCTCCCTGGTCTTTGTGGTTGAATCTGTGCTTGAAATTCACTACTCGATTGAGGAACCTTACAGATAGTTGAATGTGTGGGGTACAGAGATGAGGTAATCATTCAAACATCATGTTAACCACTATTAGTCCATGCAACTTATTACAGTTGAAGTCAGAAGTTTACATACACCTTAGCCAAATACATTTAAACTCAGTTTTTCACAATTCCTGACATTTAATCTTAGTAAAAATTCCCTGTCTTAGGTCAGTTAGATCACCACTTTATTTTAAGAATGTGAAATGTCAGAATAATAGTAGAGAGAATGATTTCTTTCAGCTGTTATTTCGTTCATCACATTCCCAGTGGGTCAGAAATATACATACACTCAATTAGTATTTGGTAGCATTGCCTTTAAATTGTTTAAATTGGGTTAAACGTTTCGGGTAGCCTTCCACAAGCTTCCCACAATAAGTTGGGTGAATTTTGTCCCATTCCTCCTGACAGAGCAGGTGTAACTGAGTCAGGTTTGTAGGCCTCCTTGCTCACACACACACAGTTCTATTTTTGTTTCATCAGACCAGAGGACATTTCTCCAAAAAGTACGATCTTTGTCCCCATGTGCAGTTGCAAACCGTAGTCTGGCTTTTTTATAGCGGTTTTGGAGCAGTGGCTTCTTCCGTGCTGACCGGCCTTTCAGGTTAGGTCAATATAGGACTCGTTTTACTGTGGATATAGATACTTTTGTACCCGTTTCCTCCAGCATCTTCACAAGGTCCTTTGCTGTTGTTCTTGGATTGATTTGCACTTTTTGCACGAAAGTACGTTCATCTCTACGAGACAGAACGCGTCTCCTTCCTGAGTGGTATAACGGCTGCGTGGTCCCATGGTGTTTATACTTGCGTATTATTGTTTGTACAGATAAACGTGGTACCTTCAGGCGTTTGGAAATTGCTCCCAAGGATGAACCAGACTTGTGGAGATCTAAAAAAAATTTAACGAGGTCTTGGCTGATTTCTTATGATTTTCCCATGATGCCAAGCAAAGAGGCACTGAGTTTGAAGGTAGGCCTTGAAATACATCCACAGGTACACCTCCAATTGACTCAAATGATGTCAATTAGCCTATCAGAAGCTTCTAAAGCCATGACATACATTTCTGGAATTTTCCAAGCAGTTTAAAGGCACAGTCAACTTAGTGTATGTTAACTTCTGACCCACTGGAATTGTGATACAGTGAATTATAAGTGAAGTAATCTGTCTGTAAACAATTGTTGGAAAAATGACGTGTCATGCACAAAGCAGATGTTCTAACCGACTTGCCAAAACTATAGTTTGTTATGAAGACATTTGTGTCTTCATTTGTGGTTATGACACCAACCTAAGTGTATGTAAACTTCCCACTTCAACTGTGTGTGACTTGTTTAGCACATGTTTAGTCCTGAACATATTGAGGCTTGCCATAACAACGGGCTTGAGTACTTATTGACTCAAGACATTTCAGCTTAATGTTGTTTATTCATTTAAACAAATGTCTACATACAAAATTCCACTTTCACATTGGGGGGTATAGTGTGTAGATCAGTAGCACAACATCTCAATTTAATCCATGTTATATTCAGGCTGTAGCACAACAAAATGTGAAAAAAGTCAAGGGGTGTGAATACTTTCTGAAGGCACTGTAAGTCACCGCAAGCTGTTCTCGCGTGTAGAACAATATATTCACTCTGAATTTTGCTTAAAGGTCCAATGCAGCTGTTGTTATCTCAAAATCAAGTAATTTCTGTGTAACAATGAAGTACCTTACTGTGATTTTTTTCAATTGAAATGGTCCAAAAATAACTAAAGGGAAATTTCTCAAACAAGAATTTTGCTAGGGAATGTCTGGGAGTGGTCTGAGTGGGGAGGGGAAAACTGAAAATTAGCTGTAATTGACAGAGAGGTTTGGAGCTCTCTTTCTTATTGGTCTATTTATTAACTAATGTATTGCATGGTGGAGTCCATCCCACCAAAACAGGCGGAATTGTTTTGCTAAAGGTGTAAGTAGAGCCATCTTTGTTTCTAGGAAACCATACACAGAATGAATAATTTCACCAACTATTTAGGAAGAGGTCATCTGTGAAGGACGAAGAGTCTGTGAAGGACGAAACCACATGGAAAGTGGTAAGCAAGTTTTGTCCAAAAAACTGATTTTCACATTAATTTATTGTTAGAGGTTTCCTGATGCTTGTATCTAAACCAATGTAGATCAATTTAGATTGTTCTATACATCAGGGCTCTCTATAAGCTTCAATATGAGGTCCTAAAACTAGCATCAAAGTGCAACCTTGTAGCTGTGTGGGCTAACATAGTGAACATGTTGAGCTAATGGCTGAGCTAATGGCTAAGCTAATGGCAAGTTGAGCAAATTGAAGTGCTTTCTTCCCAGGCATAATGCAAGGCATTATCGTTGGGATATGAGGTAACAACAGGCCCACGCCTATGTTAAAAGTATTTTTAAAAAGTACTAAGTGTTTCTTAGGTGTTAAACCTGTGTTAAAAGTATTTTAAAAAGTACAAAGTGTTTCTTAGGTGTTAAGCCTGTGTTAAAAGATGCTTAAAATGCCTAAAAAACTAGAAAGTGTTTGTGTTGAATTGTGTTTGGGAAATAAAGATAGACATGGTTTTTAAAAGGTAGTGGTAATATTTCATTCAGTACAGAAATGTGTAGTTACCCTGTCCCGCTGCTCAACTTACCCCATACCCGGGGGTAAGGTGTGCCAACTTTGTAAGTTGTACCAAGATACCACTTTTTTTGGACAAGCTATGTTTTCAAACTGTAATATTTACATCAATTCAGATTATCTGTAGGAATACACAAAATCCTGAAATATATGTCGATGTCTTTGTTAGAGAGAATACTATATTTCCCTTGACGGAGTGATGCCGAATGTAAAAAATGGCTCAATTTACCCAACTCTCCCCTATTGTTCCAACTTCATAGTGTGGAAATATATACAACAGGGAAATCACGTTTCTGACTGCACTGGCCCTTGAAATGAAGACGTTGGTGTTTTCTGTACCTCCTCAGACCCAAGAGCTGCTGTCGCTAATGAGCTCTTCACTTGCCACAAAGCCGTGTTTGAACAATGTTAGTGTTAATATGACGCTGACAGGTTTCCTGTCAAGTTTTATTTGTGGAGGCGGATAGATACGTATGCGTCTGTCTGTATCGTCAATCATTTGCGACATATTCACTACCCAACATCTTCACTTTGCAAATTGCAATTAGTGAATCTAATTGTTTTTCTGCATTTTATGTTTGGCTGGTTGGTTATAAGGGGTGTATTTTTAGCTCCGTACAGAAAGTGATGCGCTGTGCTTTTAGACAGCTGAGCCCAGTCTATAGTTGATCAGGCTCGGAGTAGAATGTACACATTCTAATTGATCTGTTCTGGAACTCATATGTTAGCAAAGGGTTTGTCCTTTGTATTACTCTCTCAAGAAAACCACGTGCCAGCTAGAACAGTAGATTTATCTCTTTCTCTTTGTCTGTCTTTCTCTTTCTCTCTCTGTCTCTTTCTCTATCTCTCTTTCTTTCTATCTCTCTATCTCTCTCTAGCTCTCTCTATCTCTCTCTCTCTCTCTCTCTCTCTCTCTCTCTCTCTCTCTCTCTCTCTCTATCTCTCTCTCGCTCTCTCTATCTCTCTCTCTCTCTCTCTCTCTCTCTCTAGCTCTCTCTAGCTCTATCTCGCTGTCACTCTCTCTCTCTCTCTCTCTCTCTCTCTCTCTCTCTTTCCATCTCTCTCTCTGTAGTGTATGGAGGAAGTTAATAAAGAGGGTCTGGGGATCACGCTGCCCCTTTTGTAATATGCATCTCGATGGCAATAAAATATAGTGCTAATTCCCCTTAGAGCAAGCGAGATGGAGTTGGCTGGCAGTAATTGTGTAGCCAGAGTGTTCCCTGGACGGTGTGTGTGTGTGTGTTTGTGTGTGTGTGTGTAAATGGATCTGTGATGCAGTTAGAGGCTGTGGGACTGAGAGATGAAGCAGCCTTATAGGGTTAGATAGTCATTTGTGATCCAGAGACGAGCTCATTTACAAGAGAGGGAATGAAACTAATAGTCCTGGACCCTGAGCCTTTCATTCAGCCCTAGGTCACACACACACACACACACACACTATCTGACATCCTCTTAAACATAAATAGTAACACTCATGCTTACTCTTTTTTTCTCTCTCACACACACACACACACACCTCGATGACACTGCAGATGGAAATTAGTTTCCAAGTGCTGCCGTCGCAGGTGCCTGACCTCCTGAATACGGAACTTTCATTGATAGCAGAAGAAAAGGCCAAATCCTCTTCTACATTGAAGCACATTTTATGACAAAGAAATAGTCCCCTCATTCTATTAGTGTTCTGCCTGTAACATCAAACCTACTGTTACAGCGCACGCAAAATAAAAAGGGAAAAGTCAAGAGGAAAAGTGTCTGAAAGGAAAAGAGGTGAATAATCTCTGTGGGGAGACTGTCTGTCTATCAGTCATCACAGTGGCCCTCCAGACCCCACCTGCATACAGCACAAAGAGCGAGGGATCAAAGAGAAAGAGCGAGGGATCAAAGAGAAAGAGCGAGGGAGAGAGCGAGGGAGAGAGCGAGAGGGACGCAGTGTGGGAGCGAGGTAAGTCAAAGGCCAGGGTTGAGTACTCAATCTGCGAGAATAAAGGAGTGTGTTACATGGGCGATGGGAGAGGGTAACGGGACAACGCACGTCACCAGAGGAGAGCAGAGAGGGCAAAGTAGAAATTGAAAGATGAGGTGGTGGAGACACTAGTAGAGGTCAGGTTCAGGGTTTACGGCTCTGAAGGCCTCACAGAGAGACACTGATGGATGGTGGCCTGTGACGGCCAAGCACAGCCTTCACCTGTGTATTGTACATGTAACCCCTCTGATTGGCTGAATGGAGCTTTTCAATGCCTGTATTTTTCTTCAATTTTATGTTATTTTCTAGAAGACTGTAAAAGGAGAAATCATTGATGTAGTCAGGTCGTTACTTTGAATGCATTGAAGATAACAATGCACATTCTGGCACTCCCTCTTTCTCTCTCAATCTCTCTCTGTCTCTCTCTCTCCCCCCCTCTCTCGCCCCTCTCTCTCTCTCTCCCACTCTCTCTCTCTTTTTCTCTTTCTCTCTCCCCCTCTCTCTCTCCCCTCTATCTCTCCCACTCTATCTCTTTCTCTCTCTCCCACTCTCTCGCCCCCTCTCTCTCTCTCTCTCCCTCTCTCTCTCTCTCTCTCTCTCTCTCTCTCCCACTCTCTCTCTTTCTCTCACACCCCTCTCTCGCCCTCTCTCTCTCTAACCCTTGTGTATGTTCTCTCCCCTCCAGGTGGTCTACCGTATGAGTTTAAGGTGGTGATAGCAGGGAACCATGAGCTGACCTTCGATAAGGACTTTATGGCGGAGCTGGTCAAGCAGGATTACTACCGTTTTCCCTCCGTGTCCAAACTGAAGCCCGAGGACTTTGATGACGTCCAGGACCTCCTCACTAACTGTGTGTACCTCCAGGACTCTGACGTCACCGTCAAAGGCTTCCGGATATACGGGACGCCATGGTAAGGAGGAATGGGAAGACTGTTTACATACAATCCCCACCATCTGTGTGTGTGTGTGTGTGTGTGTGTGTGTGTGTGTGTGTGTGTGTGTGTGTGTGTGTGTGTGTGTGTGTGTGTGTGTGTGTGTGCATGGATAGCAGGGTTGGGCTCAATTCGAATTGAAGAAGTAAACTAAAATTACAATTCAATAATCGAAAAAAGGGCATTATATTCAATGACTTCTCAATAAACTGTGAAGCTTTTTATTTCAAAGGTTTTAACATTTCTGAATGTTAAATTCAAATCACTTTCTGACTGCCTTCAATAGAGTGGTGGTTTCATTCATACCATTATCTATCAATTAATGTAGACTGTATCACATCCGGACGTGATTGGGAGTCCCATAGGGCAGCGCACAATTGGCCCAGCGTCGTCCGGGTTTGGCCGGGGTAGGCCGTCATTGTAAATAAGAATTAGTTCCTAACTGACTTGCATAGTTCAATAAAGGTTAAATATATATATTTTATAATGTAATTGTCTAGTTGTAAACGGTAAGCCTCCAACAGACTTTATATGACTTATCATGACTTGACTTGGTCCCGTGTTTCAGCACACTGTTCCACCACTACAACTCCTGTAGATCCCTGAGGGAGGGTGTCTTACACCAGGTATCTGTCCTTCATTCTCCTCTGTCCCCTCCCTATAGAGGCACAGGCTTTGTACTCTGGCCCTGCCAGCTCACAGAGAGAGGCTCCACTGACACACTGGGTGCTCATCTCATCTCAACACACACACACTACTCCTTTATGGGGTTAGGGCCTCAGTGCTTCCTCAGGCTTAGATTACGCCTGTGTTTTGACATGGAGGTTAAGTGATACATGTGGTACTGGGACACTGTGTCAATAGACAATAGTCAGGGTTGTGTGTGTGTGTGTGTGCGCATTCACGTGTTGGGGGGACACAGTGACAGTGTGTCAATAGATGTGTGTGTCCATGTGTGTGTCCATGTGTGTGTCCATGTGTGTGTCTGGGTACTGGTGAGGGGAGGGGAGCCTCATAATAATGTCTGGAATGGAGTGGATGGAAGGGAATGAAACACATTCCTGCGGCCTCTCTCTATGCAGTGACTTTCTCACAGGTTCTCTCTGATCTTTAAATAGGTAACCAGGTCACACCTCCGTCCTGTCGCAGGGCTATAATTAGCTGTTTAGCGGCTAGGCTAGGGAAGCAGTGGGTGCCAGAGGGGAGACGGATACGGCATTCCAGACATCACAGAAACAGCAGCAGGCCAGACAGGGAGGAAACAGAGGGGGAGAGAACCAAGGGCCAGCACATAGTCAATATATCTTTGTCTTCTCTCACCTGCTCCCTCTTCCTCTATCTCTCCTTCTATTTTTCTCAGAGCATGCTGGGAGTGTTTTGTAGTTGAGAGGCTGGGTGAAGGGCTCTGTCCTAACTTATTTTCTTGATTCTATCCTTGGTATTTTCTAAATATTTAAGTTAGATGGTGGAGGGTTAACACACTGTTAGTTCAGCGGTGCCCACTGTTTATTTCAAAGTTAGGCCGGAAGAGGACAGAGTTTTAGTTTCCCGGGGCTTGGAAGGTATGGTGTGCACGATGGCTTCTCAGCCTAGCGCAGTGGAGACACTGTCATTATGGCATGGATTCAGGTGTGTTTCTGAGAATGGAGTTAAGGTGGAAGAGGTTCTGCTTGCGGTCGGCGAACAGGTAGGAGCTGAATTTATACATTCACATCTAGAATGAACAAAGCTGTGGTTGTGTTTATGAAACGAGTGAATTTGGTGGGTAGGCTGATTGCTAGTGGAATACTTGTAAGGGATGTGTTGGTGCCGATTTCTCCTCTTTCGACTCCTTCGACCAGGGTAGTAGTTGCGAATCTGCCTCCGTTTATTACGGATGTTCAAAAGATCTGAGTCAAATTGGTAAGTTTGCTAGCGGTATTCGTGTACTGGCGGCAGGTTTTCAGGCAGATGCTGTTTAGCATGTTGTTTCGTTCCGGAGGCAAGTGTTTATGTTTCTGAACAACAATGAGCAACAGTTAAATGTGCACTTTAAAGTGAGTCATGGGGAGGGGCTCTACGCAGGGTTTGCCAGCACAGGTGCTTGAGTGTGGGATTTGGGGCATAAGAGCTTTGCGTGCCCACATAAAGGCCGTAGACAAGGTGAGTATACAAGTGCCAGTGGGGGAAATTGAGGTCAATATGCAAGGGGCCATGATACACAGGCAGCAGAGGCTGGGTCTAGTCATGCTATAGAGGGTGGTGTGGATGAGGCTGTGCCTAGTCATGTCATGGAGGGTGGTGCAGATGAGTCTGGATCTAGTCATGTCATGGAGGGTGGTGTAGATGAGTCTGGGTCTAGTCATGCTAGAGATGGTGGTGTAGATGAGGCTGGGTCTAGTCATGTCATGGAGGGTGGTGTAGATGAGGCTGGATCTAGTCATGTCATGGAGGGTGGTGTAGATGAGGCTAGGCCTAGTCAGGTTATGCTAGTGGATGAGGAGAGTATAGTAGGGAAGGGTAAGAGACTAGGGAGGTTGGAGGAGGGTGTAAGGCGGAAGTGGAAAAAGGGGGAGAAGAAAGTAGGTGGGAGTGGAGAGGCCGGTGTGGTCAAAGGCACCAAGGAACCTTGGCCTGGTGCTGTTGGGGGAGGCCCCGACCTGAGAAAAAGGGGCAGGTGGTCAGGATGGGAGATGAAGATGAGGAGGCCTTTTATTCAGACTCCTCCTCAATGGGTCCAGAGCTGACAGCCAGTCAGGCAGAGGGGTCAAAGTACACGGTGAGGGAGCTGTCAAGGTTCCTGAATGAGACCAAGGGGAAAAAAGTTCATCTTGAGTCTTTTTCTTGCGATCCGGGAAAGTTTGTAAGATCAGTACAACACGCTATAAAAAAATGAGGGGAATGGTGTCCTCCCACCCAGGAAACGGTTTAGGTTCAGGAAGTGGGTCACAACAGTGCGTAAAGGTCTACCTTCAGACACTGTTTAGATGTATAGTTTCTTTCTGGCACTGGGGCTTTTTGAGCTTTGCTATTGGTCTCTTTCTTTGCTGGCTTTTCTCCCACTTCTTATGGAGACTCTCTAGGTCGGCTCGCTTAATATAAATGGCACCAGAGATGTGGGAAAGAGGAGTGTGTTGGATGAATATGTAAAACCAAAAAAAGTACAGGTGTTGTTTCTGCAGGAGACACATAGTGATGTGGTGAATGAAGTGGATTGGGGGCTCTGGTGGAAAGGGGCAAGTGTGCTGAGCCATGTTAGTGCTGGGGTGGCAGTCCTTTTTGTACCGGGTCTGTCTGTTAAAATGTGCTCCTCAGAGGTGTGTAGGGGTAGACTGCTTGTAGTAAAAGCAGAAATGAATAACATGGGTTTTGTCTTTATAAATGTGCATGCGCCCAACACAGGGAGAGAGAGTGGGCTTCTATTTTGGTGTCTTAGACAGGAACTCTCACAGGTAGCGCCTGAGGAGACGAAAGACAGACATGGGGAGGAGCCTCATTCAGGCTCAGTGGGGGTGTTAATGAACACCATTAATTAGTTTGACCTAGTGGGTGTTTGGAGAACTAGACATCCCAACACAAGACAGTATACATGGGTGAAGGTCTTTGGGGCTAGGGTGAGTGCAGCCTAACTTGATCGTTTTTACATGTCCAGGAATCAGAGCAATAGGCTGTTGGGCGCTACCATTCTCCCGGTGGGATTTTCAGATCACCACATAACCATGGCTCGGCTGTCTATTTCACCAGGGCCTCGGCAGGAATCCTATTGGAAGTTTCATGTAAAGCTCTGACAAGATGCCACCTTTTCCTCAGGTTTCCAGACCTTTTGGGAAAGGTGGGGGCAGCAAAGAGAGGAGTATGAGTCAATGGTGGGATGTGGAGGAAGTCCAAATTCAGCTTTTCTGTCAACAGTATACAGCTCTCACATCCTCAGAGGTTAGGAGAGTATTGGGGGAACTGGAGCGTAGTATTAGTGAGATGGAGGTAGTGATGGTGGGGCAAGGCAATGTAGGCCTCCAGGCTAATTTAGCTGAATTACGTAGTGACCAGGGCAGTTTTTTCCCGGTTAAAGCAAAGGGAGCACTTGTAAGTGCTAGGTTCTCCATACTCAAGGAGATGGATGCTCCCAGCTCCTTCTTCTTTGGTTTGGAAAGACAGAGCGGTGAAGCCAAGGGTATGCATTGTCTACGGGTGTCTGATGGGCGGTTGACCTCTGTGGTGGGGGAGATGCGGAAGCAGACTGTGGAGTTTTATACTGAGTTGTATAGGGCAGAACTGTGTGATCCTATGTGTGCTCAGGTTTTGTTTGCAGAACTCCCTAAGCTCTCTTTGGTACAGAGGGATGAAATGGACATTCCCCTGTTGTCCCATGAACTGGCAGAGGCCGTAACCCAGATGTCCCCCGGCCGTGCACTGGGGGTTGATGGACTCCCGGTGGAGTTTTATAAAAAATTCTGGGGAATAATTGGACTGGACTTCTTTTGCGTGTTCCGTGAGTGCGTTGGGGTAGGAGAGTTGCCGATGAGCTGCCGTAGGGCAGCTCTGACTCTCCTGCCCAAAAAAGGGAACTGGAGGCCTGTGGCATTGCTCTGTGCAGACTAAAAGATATTTGCCAAGTTCCTCGCTAACAGATTGAAGTCCCATCTGGACTCTATAGTACAAGGACCAGACATATTGTGTACCGGGACACTTACACTCCTACACTTTGTTACTTTTCTAAATTGGGTACGTGTTGGACTTTAAGAGGTTCTAATGTGAACTTTGGACTGGTCTCTTTAGATCAAGAGAAGGCTTTTGATAGAGTGGACCATGAGTATCTGTTTAATGTGATGTTTGGGTCTTGGGAAAGTTTTTTTGGCCTGTGTGAAGCTGTTGTATGCTGGGGCGTCATGTATGGTCATGGTGGGAGGGGGGCTCAGCAGGCCAGTCTGCATGAGGCGGGGCATTAGACAAGGATGCCCTCTATCGGGGCAGTTATATACACTAGCCATTTAGACTTTTTTGGGCCTGCCACGCAGGAGACTGCAGGGAGTGTGCTGGACAGGGATGGGTGTGTTGACAGGCATAGCAGTGTCAGCGTATGCAGATGGCGTTTCTGTGATGGTCTGGGATGGGCAGGATATGCAGGCACTAGAGACTAGTCTGAAGGTGTACGAGGGAGCTTCGTCAGCTTCCTCTTTCTCTCTCTCGGTTTTCTTCTCTCTCAATCTCTGGCTCTCTCCCACGTTCTCTCACTATTTCCCTCTCTCAATATTTCTTCCCTGCCTTTCTTTACCTTTCTCTCTCTTTCTTTTTTCCCATCTGTCTCTTTCCTTCTCTTTTTCTCCATCCCTCTGTTACGAGAGAAAGCCACTCCCCCTCCCTCCCTGGTGTGTGTTTACTGTGAGGGCTGCTAAGTGTCTGTTGTGACAGCTTGGTGTCTGGTGAGAGGCAGAGGGGACAGCTTGCCAACCCCCCCCTCTCCCCCATCACCTCTCTCGCCCCCCTCACGCCAGTGTCCGTGTGGCCTGAGGTCTGGCGTGCAGCGGTCCGGGATGCCCAGCCTGTCTGTCCAGTGTGAGGTCTCACTTAGGGGGTGGTTAAGGTTGGGATGGGGATAGTGGTTAAAATCACATTTTTTACATTTTGAAAACACAGTATAATAATGGCTATGGCCTAGACCAGCACGGTACACCCCAACCTAACACTACACTACACCCCAACCTAACACTACACTACACCCCAACCTAACACTACACCCCAACCTAACACTACACTACACCCCAACCTAACACTACACTACACCCCAACCTAACACTACACTACACCCCAACCTAACA
>QNTS01006083.1:53510-67293 GCA_003317085.1 Hucho hucho
TTCACTACGTCTTCTAGAACCCGTTTGACCCATTCCCCTGTCTGCCTTTCACTACGTCTTCTAGAACCCGTTTGACCCATTCCCCTGTCTGCCTTTCACTACGTCTTCTAGAACCCTCTACATATTCATTCACCGTATATACACGTCCTATACATTCCTATCCTGATACAGGCGTGCAGATTCATTTAAACATCATTTATGTGAAGTCCCAATGATATCTCTGTAACCTTTCTTTGTGTATTTTCAAATTAAACATGAATGACACAGACACATTTAAAAAAGGGGGAGGAAGCTCAGTAGTAACCGGATAATTCCAGATAAATAGTGCTACTGTATACATGTAAATGAAGCAATATTTATGAAACACTGTCAACTATTTAGGCCGTGATTACAACTTATTAAACAGCGAATAAAAATCCCAAGGAGTAAAATACCTTGCTTTACATGAATAAAAAAAAAAACACAAAAAAATCTATAAATATTTCATTTAGAAAACATTCCCACTGACTTCTGATCAGGTTTAAATTAAAGCCGTATGAAGGAAAATACATGGCAGATCAGCACATCAAATAAGAATGACAATCTCCTGCTATTAACTGGGATTTCTGAGTGGCAGACAGTCAGACGCAGTTAAAAAAAAACAAAAAAAAAAACATTCATTTGTAAAAGGAGGAAAACAGAGTTTGTAAAGTTGCCAACATTTACTCCTCTGATAGTTCTGCTAGAGAAAGGATCTTTGTCTTTTGGACGGTAGGCTGAGGAACAAAGAGGGCTGTGAGATTCCCATGGCGAGGTTGTTATTGTGGAATATCATCATTCACTTTTAAGCCTTTTGTACTGTTGTCCATGGAATGAGCCGCCCAAACTCAAGAGACAATACAAATAAGTTGATTCAATTCAAATTAGCCCGATTTCTATTTGATTCAATTCAAAACGAGCTGATTCAGCCCTAGTCTTATTGGTCCAGGTCCAGGTCCAGCGTGTCGAGCTCCTGCTCTATCTCGTCCAGATCTTCTCCAGTGAACAGATTCTCGTCTACAGGGACATCCTCCGTGTCCTCCTCCGTGTCCCCCTCTCCATCTACTCCGTTCTCCTCCACCCCTCCACCACAAGCCTCACTCAGTTTGTCTGCATGGGAGGAGAAGAGCGGCAGAGGGATTTATTCAGCGATGTGAAACGGTCAACAACACAAAAATGTTGACAGTCCCCCTATTTAAACATGTTCTACACTATACATTTCTATCTGAAAGTTCTGTAACGTTGCATTCTCCTGAACAGACCCCAGGCCATGTGCCAACAATATCAGTGGATGAAGTGATAATTGAAACCAGCAGAACCCCCCCCACCACCTGACTATGCCTGGTCAGATAAAATGATTGCAACAGGAAATGAGTAGTACAGTTTCTCTGATGGAAACTGTTGGGACAGACAGACATCCTGTAGAAGAACAAGCAACAGAAGGTTATCCAAACTTGTCGGACGGACGGACAGACATCCTGTAGAAAACGGTTAGACAAGCCAGGCAGGTGCTCACCATCTGTGTTCTTAGCGGGCCGAGGTCTGGCAGTGAACCTGTCTGCTGACGCCACTGTGATCCCAGCGTTATCCACCTCTTTAGGAATAAACCTGGACACATCAACGTCCAGGAAGTCTTCGGCATCCACTACCTGCCAGAGAAGCATACATTTGAATATTAGTATGTATTTAGTGTTATAAACGATACTATTCTACCTGTCAAAACCAAAATGACCATTCAGGACAATACAGAAAACAAAACAAGGGAGTCCTAAGAGTTGTAGAACTACATAAAAAAAAACAGTAACATTACACTTCATTATATTAGAACTTTGGTATTTCATTTAATCTGTCATTCCATCTTAACAGTAAATGTACCTCATCACCCTTGGTATCATCTGCCTCTTCATCATCGTCATCAACCAGGTCGGGGCGGAACTCAAACACTTCACGACCACTCACCTGGAAGAGGAAGAGAGAGACATTTTCACACCATATACGCTGAGTTTGCAAAACATTAGGAACACCTTCCTAGTATTGAGTTGCAACCCCCTTTGCCCCTCAGAACAGCCTCAATTCGTCGGGGCGGTGGACTCTACAAGGTGTGGAAAGCGTTCCACAGGGATGCTGCACCCACGTTGACTCCAATGCTTCCCACAGTTGTGTCAATTTGGCTTGTTGAGCGTGAAAAGCCGGTGCGCCTGGCACCTGCTATCAGACCCCGTTCAAAGGCACTTAAATATTTTGTCTTGCCCATTCACTCTCTGAACGGCACACATACTACACAATCCATGTCTCCATTGTCTCAAGGCTTAAAAAAAAATAAGCATTCTTTAACCAGTCTCCTCCCCTTCAGCTACACCAATTCCAGTGGATTTAACAGGTGACATCAATAAGGGATCATAGCTTTCCCCTGATCAGTCCATGTCACGAAAGGCGCAGGTGTTCTTAATGTTTTGTGCACTCAGTGTATAGGACAATGTTCAGGGCAGGACATTTCATTCAATAGGGGTTTTGTCACCACCCTGTGGTAGTAGAAGAGGCAGCTCATGTGCTTCAGCGGTACACTGAAATATTTGTACTTCCGCCCAGGCCATACAGTGGGCATGTAAATACTGTATTTACCAGTACATTACAAATACCTGGATCAACATGAGCCGAAAAGGAGACCCAAGCCTGCTAGATATCTTCAAGGCTTCTGTACCAGACTTATTGCCTCATGGTTAGAATTTATATTTTGCTCCTGTCTCAAATAAAATAACAATAAACCTAGTAGCAACTCACTCCCAGTGACCTGCCCGCTGAGAAATCAGCCCTTTTCCTCTCCATGTCCTGCTCATCCTTAGCGATCCTCTCCTGTCTCTTCCTCTTCTTCCAGGCTAGGAACGTCTCCAGAGTGATGCGGGTGACGTTTGGACCCAGGGCTGATCGCTGCAAATATAGATGATTAAACGATGTTAGTGTTTTTTTGTCAGACATTTTGGTAACAAAAAGCCATTAATACACCATCTAGAAACTATGAATAAATACATTTTGTTTGTAAACATTTCGAAGAGGTTACAAGGCTTATTCATGAAAACGGTCATGTGTTACCTCCATTTACTTCACAACTCTAGTACATTAGGAATCATCATAGACATAGAATGACATAGATTATGTTTCACAACTCTAGTACATTAGGAATCATCATAGACATAGAATGACATAGATTATGTTTCACAACTCTAGTACATTAGGAATGATCATAGACATAGAATGACATAGATTATGTTTCACAACTCTAGTACATTAGGAATCATCATAGACATAGAATGACATAGATTATGTTTCACAACTCTAGTACATTAGGAATCATCATAGACATAGAATGACAGATTATGTTTCATAACTCTAGTACATTAGGAATGATCATAGACATAGAATGACATAGATTATGTTTCACAACTCTAGTACATTAGGAATCATCATAGACATAGAATGATATAGATTATGTTCCACAACTCTAGTACATTAGGAATCATCATAGACATAGATTATGTTTCACAACTCTAGTACATTAGGAATCATCATAGACATAGAATGACATAGATTATGTTTCACAACTCTAGTACATTAGGAATCATCATAGACATAGAATGACATAGATTATGTTTCACAACTCTAGTACATTAGGAATGATCATAGACATAGATTATGTTTCTATGGGAATGATCAACCTACCTCATTCTCGATCAGCTCCTCCAGTGAGATCTTTTCCTCCAGATTCTCTTCTTTCGTCTTGTCCTTCCTGAGGACGAACCCGGCAGGAAGAGCATGGCGGTACATACAGTTGTCTCCTCCCCCGGGACAGACCCAGAACCAACCATACTTGTTGTTCTCTATGGCATCCAGGAAGTACTTACAAACCTATGGGAGAAAACATCACTTCAGTCTGCCTTGTAGAAGAGCAAAAGCATTGGAACAATAACAAACACTGTTAGTTACAATACGTAACACGCATTGTAATAGGTAACATGTAACAATATGTAGGTTAACAGAGATCCTATAGGTCATTCTATGGACTAACAAGCACGTAACAACAAACATTGTTACGATATTTAGCCTTCCAGTAATTTGTTTGATGATACGCACAATCTGAGTTTGTTGCGTTTTGTCTTTCTTCATCTCTGCCTCTCCATGTTTCTTGTTGACGACTTCCTCAAGCTTCTTCTCATCCCAGTTGTCCATGGTGTCTATAACAGAATTGAAAATACATACATTTCGCATTCACAACGAAAAACCATCAAATTGTAGATAAGTTCATCCCTGACACTGTGGAGGTAGCATGTCAGGCACAAAACCTGATGACATATGCATTGTTCTTACATCATTTACTACGGAAACAAAGTTAGGCAACACAATGGCGTTAACAAGCCTATCATTTTTTTAATCATAGAGACAACACGCTTACCTTTTTCGAGGTCTTCATCCCTGCCATCGACATACAGACTGCGCTTTTCACACTTCCTCTCAAGAGTCAGGTCGTGGGAGAACTTACACTTATCCCCCTTGGTGCACTGGCCTTGCTTGAAGAAGGCACAAAGCACAGATTTGGGATCCACACCTGACAACAAGAATTAGGAGACATGGGGAGAGGAAATGAAATAATAATGAAATAATAATAAGAAAATAATACATGGGTGTAATATACTGTAGCCCTTCTCAAGGACCCTCAGGTAGCCTAGTGGTTGGAGTGTTGAGCCAGAAACCGGAAGGTTGCTGGATCGAATCCCCGAGCTGACAAGGTAAAAATATGTTGTTCTGCTCCTGAGCAAGGCAGTTAACTCACTGTTCCCCGGGCGCTGATGTCGATTATGGCAGCCCCCCGCACCTCTCTGATTCAGTGGGGTTGGGTTAAATGCGGAAGACACATTTCAGTTGGACAACTGACTATGTATCCCCCTTTCACTCTAACTTCAATGATGTACCATTGAGAGAATGAGAGGCAGTAATGTCATTTTACAGCTAGGGTATGGAGGGGTGTGAGGGACAATTTGAAAATAATGTAAGCCTATTAGACTTTTTACAACACCGCCAAGATTCCTATCACTCCATCATAAAATAGTCCCAGTACCTTTGGCGACTTTCTGTGCAGCCACAACAGGCTTGAAAAGCTCATTCAACTCTTCCAGCTCCTTCTTCTTGTCAATCTTCTTATTCTTATCGCCTTCAGCAGCTGCAACCTGATAACATCACGCCACAGACACACATTGAAGTGCATTAGACCCGGTGGGTTGGGACACAAAAGGTCCAGTCACACCAAAAGCTACAGTGCCTTCCAAAAGTATTCATCCCCCTTGGCGGTATTCTGATTTTGTTGCATTACAACCTGTAATTTAAATGGATTCTATTTGGATTTCATGTAATGGACATACACAAAATAGTCCAAATTGGTGAAGTGAAATTTAAAAACTGAAAAGTGGTGCGTGCATATGTATTCACCCCCTTTGCTATGAAGCACCTAAATAAGATCTGGTGCAACCAATTACCTTCAGAAGTTACATAATTAGTAAAATAAAGTCCACCTGTGTGCAATGTAAGAGTCACATGATCTCAGTATATACAGTTGAAGTCGGGGGTTTACATACACCTTCGCCAAATACATTTAAACTCAGTTTTTCACAATTCCTGACATTAAAATCCTATTAAAATTTACCTGGGTCAGTTAGTTAGGATGACCACTTTATTTTAAGAATGTGAAATGTCAGAATAATAGTAGAGAGAATGATTTATTTCAGCTTTTATTTCTTTCATCACATTCCCAGTGGGTCAGAAATTTACATACACTCAATTAGTATTTAGCAGCATTGCCTTTAAATTGTTTAACTTGGGTCAAACGTTTCGGGGAGCCTTCCACAAGCTTCCCACAATAAGTTGGGTGAATTTTGGCCCATTCCTCCTGACAGAGCGGGTGTAACTGAGTCAGGTTTGTAGGCATTCTTGCTCACACACACCTTTTCAGTTCTGCCCACAAACTTTATATGGGATTGAGGTCAGGGCTTTGTGATGGCCACTCCAATACCTTGACTTTGTTGTCCTTAAGCCATTTTGCCACAACTTTGGAAGTATGCTTGGGGTCATTGTCCATTTGGAAGACCCATTTGCGACCAAGCTTTAACTTCCTGACTGATGTCTTTTGATGTTGCTTCAATATATCCACATAATTTTCCTACCTCATGATGCCATCTATTTTGTAAAGTGCACCAGGCCCTCCTGCAGCAAAGCACCCCCACAACATGATGCTGCCACCCCGTGCTTCACGGTTGGGACGGTGTTCTTCGGCTTGCAAGTCTCCCCCTTTTTCCTCCAAACATAATGATGGTCATTATGGCCGAACAGTTCTATTTTTCTTTCATCAGACCAGAGGACATTTCTCCAAAAAGTACAATATTTGTCCAAATGTGCAGTTGCAAGCCGTAGTCTGCCGTTTTTATGGCGGTTTTGGAGCAGTGGCTTCTTCCTTGCTGAGCAGCCTTTCAGGTTATGTCGATATAGGACTCATTTTACTGTGGATATAGATACTTTTGTACCTGTTTCCTCCAGCATCTTCACAAGGTCCTTTGCTGTTGTTCTGGCATTGATTTGCACTTTTCGCACCAAAGTACATTAATCTCTAGGAGGCAGAACGCATCTCCTTCCTGAGTGGTTTGACGTCTGCGTGGTCCCATGGTGTTTATACTTGCGTACTATTGTTTGTACAGATGAACGTGGTACTTTCAGGCGTTTGGAAATTGTTCCCAAGGATGAACCAGACTTGTGGAGGTCTACAATTTGAAGGTAGGCCTTGAAATACATCCACAGATACACCTCCAATTGACTCAAGTTATGTCAATTAGCCTATCAGAAGCTTCTAAAGCCATGACATAATTTTCTGGAATTTTCCAAGCTGTTTAAAGGCACAGTCAACTTAGTGAATGTAAACTTCTGACCCACTGGAATTGTGATACAGTGAATTATAAGTGAAATAATCCGTCTGTAAACAATTGTTGGAAAAATCACTCGTGTTATGCACAAAGTAGATGTCCTAACCGACTTGCTAAAACACTAGTTTGTTAACAAGAAATTTGTGGAGTGGTTGAAAAAACGAGTTTTAATGACTCCAACCTGAGTGTACGTAAACTTTCCGACTTCAACTGTGACTAGTTAGTGTTCCCACCTGGCGTGTGTTATGCTGTCCATACTTCACTTGATGAGTGACAGTTTTGATGAACTTCTGCTGCTTGGCTCCTTTCTTGTTCTTCAGTCCAAATGTCTTGTCCTGGTGAACGTACAATCAGCAGACTGGTCAGGTTTTTGGCGAACTGCCTGACACATGACATTGACTCCCAAAATGACTCCCAAAAAAAAGGATTCAACCGTGTCTCAGGACACCGCGATCAATCAACCAAGTATGATCTGCCTCCCGAACAACAGTGATGGTCAGCTTAGCTGTTTTGTTTGTTCATCAATAAACATGTAGCTGACTAACTAGCTGGTAGCTAGACAGATGGCAATAACAAGAGAGCCAGCCTGCAGTTGTTGCATAACATCTAGCTCACGTTAGCTTAAAACCCTGATCCTCACTTCTTACCTCAATCATCTTTTCTTTCTTTTTCTCTTGGGTTTTCTTACTACCTGCTGCCCCTGCTGCCGCCGCCTGGGCCAGTTTCTTGGGAGGCATTGTCGGTTTAAAAATATTAAAGAAATGAATCCAACAGACGCTAATTAAACGTGATGTTGTCGCTATTGTTAGCACATCGGGATAAGCACAGCAGAGACTGTCAGAGGAGGATTTAGCACAATGCGCACGACGGCGCAAAGTGGGCAGAGGGAAACGCGGTGGTAACGCCGATAACGCCCTGATCACACCAATAGTTTAAGGGAGGGGAGGGCTAATTTGTAACGCAGCAGTCATCTGGTTGTGTGTGCAACAACAACAACAACAACAACAACAACAACAACAACAAAAAAGTTCAACAACATTCAATTTCTGCAATTTCTGCTGTCAAAACATTTTAACACGATAAATCCAACTGTATGGCACCACACAATACGCACCGCAACTGGCTCTGTAACTCAACGCTCTAAGGCAAATACAGTTCCATTGGAAATGAATGTGCAGTCTGTTGTGCCAAAATGCAACTCACTGTCAGTGGGATCGAGGCGTTAGCGTAGTCATTTAAATTATTATTATTATTATTATTATTATTATTTTTACCTTTATTTAGCTAGGCAAGTTAGTTAAGAACACATTCTTATTTTACAATGCGTAGCGTAGTCATTTACGTTTAAGTAGTAGCAAAGACAGGTTTAGAAACTCAAAAGCCTAAATAAACAGTTTCCATCCCTTTCATATTTGTCCCATCATGGAATATTTGCATGTGTCTGAACAAAATAGAGCCCCACAGTGGAGGAGTCGTAATACCCATAAAATCTAGAGGTCAAACAGAGAAATGGTTCCCATAGTTTGCCACCATTCATTTTTTCACAAAAGGAAATTTTATAAACACTTAAAATAAGGGCTGTGTTTCATGTAGGCTAACACCGGCGTGACATTTTGATAGCTATGTAAGTCTCTCTCGGACAAGGTCACTTTTATCAATATATTCGGCTGTACATACTATCAGATTTGAAAATGGTAAATTAGCGTCAAAGTAAGACATCGTGCAAGACTACAAATCCCTGCAAGCTCCTGCATCTCTAGCTTGACACCTTTACTAACAAGTATTGTGTCAATGTAAAACTCGCACAAGACAGTTCACAGAATTGTCAATTTAAAGAAATGTTGCCAATTTATTCATTACTCAGTTTAGCTCAAATTAAATAGTTCATCCAGAGATTCTTACCTTTGCCTCGATTTGACAGTCTCGTTCAGATCGTCATGGCGTTTGTAGTTCTTTATGATAGCCACATTAGCAGCTAATTAGCATTAGCTATTTTGGGCAGGGTAAATACAGGTCGAATATATTGATGAAAGTCACCTTGTCCTTGAGCGATTTACACGGTTGTCAAAACGTCACGCCAGGGTAAGCCTACATGAAACACAGCCCTTATTTTAAGTGTTTCTTAAAAAATCTCCTATGGGAAAAATGAATGGTGGCAAAACTATTGGAACCATATCCTTGTTTGACCACTAGGTTTTATGGGTATTATGGCCTACACTGTGGTACTCTATTTAAACAATACAAGTACTGCATCATATTATAACTCTATACAACATCTAGGTTAAATACTTCTTATCAGCCGACCAACGGTAATATACCACAAGCATAAATGTCAGTGTACTATCATTTGGAAGAAATTTGATTTCGTAACATCAGCTTTATGTGTTCCCCCTTGCCTGGTTGATGGATAGGGGCTAATGCCTAATCTCAAATGGTCAGCAACACCCTGCTTTAGAGCCATCATTAACCCTGGTGTAATTCATACACCATTAACCCTGGTGTAATTCAGACATCATTATCCCTGGTGTAATTCAGACATCATTATCCCTGGTGTAATTCAGACATCATTAATCCTGGTGTAATTCAGACATCATTAACCCTGGTGTAATTCAGACACCATTAACCCTGGTGTAATTCAGACATCATTAACCCTGGTGTAATTCAGACATCATTAACCCTGGTGTAATTCAGACATCATTAACCCTGGTGTAATTGATACATCATTAACCCTTGTGTAATTCAGACATCATTAACCCTGGTGTAGTTCAGACACCATTAACCCTGGTTTAATTCAGACATCATTAATCCTGGTGTAATTCAGACATCATTATCCCTGGTGTAATTCATACACCATTAACCCCGGTGTAATTCAGACATCATTAACCCTGGTGTAATTCATACACCATTAACCCTGGTGTAATTCAGACACCATTAACCCTTGTGTAATTCAGACATCATTGACCCTCAGCCCTCTTTTCGCATCAACTCCCTCCATCTACTGGACAGGGCTTAGTGACCTGATGACTTTCCCATACAGCAGGCTAACCCAGCTATGGGGTTTTATAATATTCAATTACACAATGCCTGCACGTAGACCTGGTAAAACCATCTAGATATTCATTAATGTACACAGACAGATTGATAAACCAGAATCTGTCTGCCTCATGAGCTTATGCACAGCAATGCATACATGTATTCTTTCTGAGACATTTAAGCAGGTAGCAAAGGGCTTTTCTCTATTGAATTCCCCTTCAAGTCCTTACATGAATATCCATAGCTGTTCCTATGTGGTCATGCACATCTGTCCATCCGTCCGTCCGCTCGTCCGCCTTTCCGCCTGTCCGTCTGTCCATCCGTCCGTCTGTCCGTCCGCCCGTCTGCCCGTCCGCCTGTCCACCTGTCCGCCTGTCCGCCTGTCTGTTAACCAGAATTGACTTGGGGCTGAAGGCTTTGACCAAGCACCCTGAATGAGTTATCTAAAGGCTTCTTTAACTCCTTTACAGTTTTTCTCAGTCGCTTTGATGCATTTCTTAGATCAAAAGTGCAATTCTTGATACTACTTGTACAAATTCCAAATCATCTAGTCACTTGTGCACATCATTAAAGCAATTTCTTATTCCTTTGAACAAATTGCAATTGCTTTTGTACATATTGCAATTGACAATGTACAAGTGTCAGCTTTTTTCCACATTTTCAATTGCTCATGTCATGTTGATCAAAATATAGTAGATGGTTCTCTGTTGAATAGTCTTACCCCTCAAAACATCTAGGCATTAGTTCCTTGCATAAGCCATTACATGCAAAATTGTTGGACTATTTGTCATAAACTGTCAAGCATAGTTTTACACATTTCTATTAGACCTTTTGTACAAAAACGTGAATTGATGAATCGTGCAGGTGAAATTGACCCTCACTCATGAAGGAATGTAAAAGTGTTAGTTCAACCAACAATCAACCTGTTGTCTAAATTGCTCAAAGGTGCATCTCATGAAGAATCAATTGGCAAGCATATATAGACAGACCACAACACAGAGTTGCAATTTTCCAATAATGGATGGACCAGGAAACGAACAGGGTCAACAGCCAAGAGGAGGAAGAAGAGGAGCAAGGATGCGTGGTGGAAGGCAAAACAGAGGAAGAGGCAGAAGAGGACATAGGCGCATATCTGATGACATAAGGGCCACTATTGTAGACCGTGTTGTCAATCATGGCCTTGCAATGGCTGAGGCGGGTCGAAGGGTGCAGCCGAATATTGGGAGATCAACCGTGTCCTCAATAGTTCAAACGTTTCGAAGAGAGAACAGGTATGTCCACCAATGTACAGTGCACTGTTACTGTATATAAGCAGTATACTGTATACTTCCTACAATGCTTCATATTACAGTAGTCCACTTGTATTTCACAGCATACAGAAATATACTCTATACAGATACATACTGCACCTTACATGCACCCACCTGTATGTTTTACAGTAAAATGTGTGTTCGCATAGTTTTTGTCTATGTGAAAGTGTGCGATGCATCACTGCATTTTTCCCCACATAGGACTGCAAGATTACCTCAAACCGGTGGCAGAGGACGCCTTTTCACACCTCAACAGGAGGAGGCTATTTGCACCATGGTCCGAGCAAACAATGCCATGAGACTCAGGGAAATACAAAGGACCATTATAGAAGACAACGATGTCTTTGAAAACATCCATACGGTTAGCATCTCAACCATCGACAGGGTGCTGCATAGAAACCAGATGAGTATGAAACAGCTGTACCGTGTACCATTCCAAAGGAATGAGGACAGAGTTAAGGAGCTACGGTACCAGTATGTACAGGTAAAACATATATCTATGTAACTACTTTACAGCAACATTTTATAGTGATACATAGTACAGTAAGCATAAACTGCACACATTTCCATTGCTGTGGAAGGAACATGCAATATATGTACATTTTATGTCACTCTTCCTTACCAAAACAAATTCAACTGTGTGTNCCTCCCACCTTATTCACCATTCCTTAACCCAATTGAGGAGTTCTTTTCAGCATGGAAGGTGGAAGGTGTACGATCGTCAGCCACACACACAGATGACCCTGCTGGCTGCAATGGATGCAGCATGTGAGGACATCACAGTAGACGCCTGCAGAGGATGGATAAGGCATTCCAAAAGATTCTTTCCACGTTGCATTGGAAGGGAAAATATCCGGTGTGATGTGGATGAGAATATGTGGGCTGACAGACAGGAACGTCTGGATGTGTAGAGACAGCACTAGAACAGTGCTGCGGGCAAAGTTGTGCCTTAGGGGTGGTTTCCTGTGTTTCTTTCTAATTGAGTTTTTTTTTCCTTTGTGCCCCTTGGGTTGTCCAGTCTCTTTCAATCAATAACCCACATACAGTAATATGTAAATAGTACTGTTGAAATTGATATATGCCATAGAAGTGCAGCCTTGTGCATTTCAATACAGTAACTGTCATCCAAACTGTAGCCTAAGTTTACATCAGGTAATACTGTCAAAGTACACAGTTACATTGACAACATGCCTAAACATTTTGACGCCCTTGTTCGTGAACAATGACTCAATGACTTATCATTCTGATGACACTGACATGATCATTGGCATGCATATTTACTTTTGAGAGATGTACTAAGGAGTTTTAGTGACTGACTAGCTTTAGAAACATATCTATTGTATATTGCAGTTTGTAAAAATTGTTCTGAGAAATGCACTTATTATTTTGCACATGTCAGGGAAGATGTGAAAAATGCACCAAAGCGACAGAAAAACTGTAATCAGGCATTACCTGTACATAACTGTCTGCTGCAGCCTTCTCAATTGGAAAATAGCCACATGTCAGCAAGAGAGCTATTAAAAGCTTGGGATGGAGGGTACATTGTAAGTACTGGACAGTCAATGATGAATGTTTCTCTGCTCACACAATGCAAAACAAAACATGACAGGATAACATGAGACATGAAAGGATAACATAATAAATGACAGGATTAGATGATACATGACAGGATAACATGATATATAAAAGGATTACATGAAATATGACAGGATAACATGAAACATGACAGGATAACATAATATATGACAGGATTAGATGATACATGACAGGATAACATGATGTATGACAGAATAACATGATATATGACAGGATAACATAATATATGGCAGGATAACATGATATATGACAGGAAAAGCTGAAATATGCCAGGATAAAATGATATATGACAGGATAACATGATATATGCCAGGATAAAATTATATATGACAGGGTAACATGATATATGACAGGATAGCATGTAGGATAATGTGATATATGCAAGGATAACATCATATATGACAGGAAAACATGATATATGACAGGATAACATGATATATGACAGGATAACATGATATATGACAAGATAGGCTGATCTATGCCAGGATAACATGATATATGACAGAATAACATGATATATGACAGGATAGCATGATATTTGACAGGATAACATCATATATGACAGGAAAACATCATATATGACAGGATAGCATAATAAATGACAGGATAGCATGATATATGACAGGAATACATGATATATGACAGGATAACATGATATACGACAGGATAGCATAATAAATGACAGGATAACATGATATATGACAGGATAACATGATATATGGCAGGATAGCATGATATATGACAGGATAACATGATATATGACAGGATAACATGATATATGACAGGATAGCATGATATATGACAGGATAACATCATATATGACAGGAATACATGATATATGACAGGAATACATGATATATGACAGGA
>QNTS01006084.1:10316-30507 GCA_003317085.1 Hucho hucho
TCTTCCTCTCTTCACCATCACCCTCTCCACTCTCTCTCCTCCTCCCCACACTCCACTCTCTCCTCCCCTCCAGGAGTCAATAGACTCCGTACACCGTCGGTTAGAGAGAAGTCGGCAGATGCAGACGGTACTGAGAGCGTTCGAGGCCAGGGACCGTAACCTGCTAGAAGACAACTTGTGGAGGGTCTCCTTCTGGTCCTGTACCAGTCTCATTGTAATGCTGGGGGTCGCACTAACTCAGGTAACACACCCACACACTAGGACAACTTGTGGAGGGTCTCCTTCTGGTCCTGTACCAGTCTCCTAGTTACAGACCTGCCAACCTGCACAACATTTCAGGTCAAAGTATGCTGGTATGAAAAACGACCCTAAAATATGGGAAAAGATGCTTCTAGTTGGCACATTGAGCTTTTTGACTCAACCGTTTTGAAGTTTTAAGCTGAGCCAATCAGAGGACTCGGGCGAGGAAAAAATCTCTAGCTCCCCGCTTGATATCGGAAACAGTAGTAGGCGTGAGTTCATTGACTAGCAAGGAGACACTTGTTGTGTTGCGGTGGTTCAGCGCCGCTGAATATTTAATATATTTAACATGTTTTTTTGTTAGCTACTGAGGAGCAGCCAATTACCAAGCACCCGTAACGTCAATAGCAGGGTATTCAACTCTGACCCTACGAGGTCCGTAGCCAGCTGTGTTTCTGTTCTGCCTGGTCATTAACTACACCCACCTGGTGTCCCAGGTCTAAACCCGTCCCTGATTAGAGGGGAACAATGGAAAAACATCAGTGGAACTGGCTCTGAGGTCCAGTTGAGATTGATTAGATTTATCCTTTATTTAACTAGGCAATTCAATTAAGAACAAATTCTTATTTACAATGACGGCCTACCAAAAGGCAAAAGGCCTCCTGCGGAGACGTGGGCTGGGGTTAAAAATAAATATATAGGACAAAACACACATCACGACAAGAGAGACACCACAACACTACATAAAGAGAGACCTAAGACAACAACATAGCAAGGTAGCAACACATGACAACACAGCATGGTAGCAACATAACATGGTAGGAGAACAAAACATGGTACAAACAGTATTGGGCACAGACAACAGCACAAAGGGCAAGAAGGTAGAGACAACAATACATCACGCAAAGCAGCCATGACTGTCAGTAAGAGTGTCCATGATTGAGTCTTTGGGGGGTCTTCTGCCAACATCATTATTGGGCTAAAAGGTGCGTTTGATTTGAGCAGTGTGGGTGTCGCGCGTCGTTGTGTGGGCCGGGGGTGCCGTCACCGCAAGTGGTTCTCATTAAAATGATTCAAGGTTGGCAGGTCTGTAGTTATGATGGGGGTCGCACTCATACAGATTCACACACACACACACACACACACACACACACACTAATAATACACACACTATACTAGTGTAATCAGTCACTCAGGTAACATTATCTCAGTGTCTAACTGTCCGTTCCTCCTCAGGTCTATACCGTCCGCAGACTGTTTGACGATAGGAGGCGTGTCTGTACATAAAGACACACCCACTCCGCCACCTCACAGCCAGTTAAGGTGGGAAGAGAAGAGAGGGAGGAAGATGAGGACACGGAATCTGCGTCACGAATTGCACCCTATTCCCTATCTCGGGTCAGATGTTTTACATGTTTTTTTAATTTAAATTGAACCTTTATTTAACTAGGGGCAGAACGACAGATTTTTACCTTGTCAGCTCGGGGATTCGATCCAGCAGCCTTTCGGTTACTGGCCCAATGCTCTAACCACTAGGCTACCAGTCGCGCCTAGTAGTGCACTATCTAGGGAATAGGGTGCTATTTGCGACACTGCCGTACAACTTTGCCATCTGGGCTCAACACAGTGCCTTTTACTCCCTGGGTGGTGTCCATTAGACACAGAACTAGACAACGTTTAGAAGTGACTGAGGTTCTGCCTCAATTTTGCGTTCCCGGAAAACATTTTTCCGCCCTGTTTGTGCTTATTGAACTCAGCTCTGGGACCGTATCCACAAAGTGTCCCATGAGTTGGAGTGCTGATCTAGGATCAGGTTCCAACCTGTCCATGTAATCTTATTTGTTATGATCTAAAGGGCCAAACTGATCCTAGATCAGCCCTCCTACTCTGAGACACTTCATGTTTATTCATTTTTTTGTTTTGGATCATCCCATAGAAATAGAATCACTAGAATGAGAGACTCATCGTTTGTAGATCAGTGGATCCAGGGGCGGACTGGCATTTCGGGCAAATACCAGATGGGCTGGTCCATTTTTAGCCCAGTCTCAATTAGCATTTTGTAAAAATGTGTGTGTATAAATTATTTATATATATATATATATATATATATATATATAATTTCTTTCAAAATGCTAATTCTCTATAACTAATAATGTGTGCTTCATGGAAAAAAATGGGTCAGTGTGTTAGAAATTCCAGAGCTGATTTATGGTCCCAGTCTGCCCCTGAGTCACAGTCATCATTTACCCACAATGCATCAAGGATGTGATCCGCTAAAAAGTGCATGTTGGGTTTAAATCTCTCTAGTAATTGAATTTCTATGGATCCACCTATTTTACCAGAACAAGCCCCACCCCTAATGTCCTTCTGCTCTCATTGGTCCATGTCTTTGTGACCGGTTGTGGGTAGCCAATCACCTTTTTTTTTGTTTTTTATGTGCCAGTAAGATTCTATGCTGATATCTAGATGAACAGGTATGTTTGTGGGGGGTTTTCCGTGTGTGTGTGTGGGTGTGAGCGTGTCCATCTAACTTAAATTGTGGTATAGGGGACAGAAACAGTTTACAGAGAAGCTAGTTTACCGTTGATCCTAAAGCTTTCGCTACGTCCCCAAATCCCCCCCCCCCAGTGTATACTTGCTTTGCACACTCCCAGTCATGGGTTTAATGGTTGAAACTCCCTCCAGTCAATGACTACAGCATTCCAATGCTTTTTAAACCATAACAAAAAGTGTACGAGTGCACACTTGGGCAGATGGGTGAATTTGGAGGCAACCTGTGATTTGTAACTAAGGGAGTGGTACTTTGAGCATTCTTAACCATGTTGCCATGGCAGCCAGTGATTTTAATGGTTTTTACACAATAAAAGACAAAACATTTGATTTGAGTAATTGTGTAGTTTTATTGTATAGGACCAGGACCTGGGGTCGTATCCACAAAACACCTCAGAGTAAGAGTTCTGATCCGGGATCTGTCCCTATAATCTGATTCATTAAGATCTAACAGGCAAAACTGATTCTAGATCAGAACTCCTACTCTGAGATGCTTTGTGGTTACGGTCCCAGGATGAATGGTTGGATGAATACTGATTTCAGTGGACAGCTGTTGCCCTCTAGTGGCCTACCGACATCATGACAAACATACAGACCACAGAATACCCTATGAAACATTTTCCAGGAAGTATCCTTGTAGTTTAAACTTTTGTAGGCTTTTGAATGGTCTTCAGCGTACCATTCAAAAGCCTACAGCCTAAAATGACCAAGTCATTGTTTTACAAGTCACAAGTAAGTCTCAAGTCTTAGCACTCAATCCCAAGTCAAGTCTCAAGTCCTAAACAAGTCAATGTGCTCTTCACCAAATGTAATACCATTTCATATTTTTAACGAGTAATAGTTAGTATATTACATTTACAATCGGGCGATATAGGCTAGTACACACACTATGTTAATGGTTTTGGATCTGTAGTAACATCAGGCAGGATTTAAGCTACAAACTGCCTAGCCAGTTGTAGCTCAATCTTGGGTGCAATGATCACGTTCCTGCACTGACTGACTGTGTGGAGGCTCATTGATTTAACGTTACGTTAGCCTACATGATACACTAGTAAAGTAATAAAATATATATCGCTGTCGGCTATATTAGCCACGACTTACCGTTCTTTGTGCAGCTTCAAATGTCGAACAAAGTTGGAAGATGTTGCGCCTCCGTCTGTCATTTTCTTCCTGCATGTGTTGCAAGTTGCAATCTGTTTGTTGTTGATTATAGCGTAGTCTTTAATCCTAAAATAATAATTTGAATCATCTTTCCAAGGGTTCCATTGGAATTCACCCGCCGACGTTCCTCTGCACTGCCACGCACAACATTTTCCCAGCTGGCACAATTTGATTGGCTGCTGTCCGATTCAACCTGTACTCCGTTAAATGAAGAGTTGATGCGCTGCACACCTTTCTAATAGCATCATGTTTAATATTTGGGCTTGGGGAGGGTATCAAGTCAGGTCGAGTCATAAGGCTCAAGTCCAAGTCACGAGTCATTTGTGTTAGTCGAGTTGCAAGTCTTCATATTTGTAACTCGAGTCCACACCTCTGGCAAATACCACATAAAAGGCATCTAGCAGAAGTAAATTCATCGACAAACAAATAAAATCATATTTAATTTGATATATAATCTTCAAGCCCACTCAAAAGACTAGGGGACATGGCCCTGAAGTTAGACGTAGGATGATGTCACTTTAACAGGGTATTACCAAGAAGGCATCATCAGTATACATTGTTAGGTGTGTCTGTCAGCTGCTCCGTAATAGGGACACGATTCAATCCAAGGAGAGTTAGAGCAGTGGACTGGACAGCTAACAGTGTGGCTTTTAAAGGTAATTTACTCATTCAGGGAGAGAGGAGATTGATTGATTTAGATTTTATTAGGATCTCCAAGGGAAGTGGGAGGAGTTTGGAGGTGATAAAGAGAGGTAGTTGAGCAGTGAGAGGGAAGGAAGAGAGAGAGAGGGAGAATAAATAAAGAGCGAGAAAAAAGGCATTTTGTTTAGTCAGTTAGTTCATACTGGCATCTGTTACTAAACTAAAATAAGCAGCAGGTAGGCATCCCACAATCCATACAGTGCACTACCCTGGGACCTAGGTTAGCATGCTAGCATTAAAGGCTAGCTCCATAGTGTCCCCATTTGGACTGGAGTAGCATGACAGGGCATCATAAGGCAGTGCCTTATCAATAGAATTTTCAAATTCCCAACTGAAGCAGGGCTCTGCAGTCTTGTGAGTGTGCACGTGCATGCTTTTCTGTGTGTGTGTGGGTATAAATATATACTGATTGCAGTAGAGCCTTGGTCTTGCGTGTCGGGTCGTCTGGTTTGAAGTTCTTGTATTCCTCCACCTCTTTCTCCAGAAATAGAAGCTGGCTCTGGAGTTTACTACGTAACCCTGGCAACGTGTCCTGGATGTGTCAACAACATTTATCTGTTATAATGTCCATATCTGTAGTCATGATCACTGTCAACAACACCCCATTGTGTCACATGGTTGGGTTAGAACAGGAGTGTGACTGTGCTTCCATGGAGGCCCAGGTGTTCCTCCAGGACGCAGGAGACTACTCTACCTGGCTTAGGGACACTGAAGAGCCCTCCTCATTAGAAACACCAAACCCTGGGTAGTGGGGCTCAGTGGATATGGTCTGGAATGTGTACACGTGGGTCATTGTGTCAGAGTAGACCTTGCAGAAGGACAGAGTGCCAGCCATCCAGTCCAGAAACACTCCTACTCTGAGGCAGGAGGACAGGTCTCTCTGGGGTTTAGGAGGGCTGATGAGGCACAGAGCAGGTATACCAGTCAGTTCACTATTGTGGAGGGCATTGTACTGCACTGAGGATCATTACTGACTCCAGGACTTGTCATTGGTTCCAAGCCCACAGGCAAGACAGTCTCCTTTTCTGCTGATGCCTTTATATGTCACCGCTATCACAGCCCTCCCAATCCAACAGCGTCCACGTTTGCTTGCCGACAGTACTTAGCACCTCTGAATAGAATGTCGGCAGTCTTTTGTGTTCACATAGCAAAGACCTTGGAAGTTGTCAGCCACTCAGCCTTGTTAAAATACTCCAAACCAGAAGGTGCATATCTGTGCGTATTGCTTATGGTCTACATTCCAAGCTATCTGCGCGAATGTTGCTATTTTTGTAGAAAGCCCTCGTTGATACTAGCCAGGTGTCCAAAGCTAGATAACTACCTAGCAAGATGACAAAGAAACAAATTAATTCACCCTCCATAATACCATACTGCCAGTGCCAGCCCATAGCCAAATGTTAAGCTAACTAGTTAACATTAGTATAATATTTGCAAGCTAGCACAACTGAGCTAGCTAGCTAAGGACACTGCACTAACTCAGCAGCTAACACAGGCAGCTGTTTCATGGAAACTAGCAAATCCATACTTTTTCCATTGGCTGCCCCACTTGAGGGTTTGTGCTCTCTGATTTGCTCAAAGTCAAGTTGTTGGCCACTGACAAGCAATGCGATTCTACAAGTAGAATCGGGTAGGTTTGTTGCTAGCGGGTCGGCACGCAGCAGGTACAGCTAGATCACGTGTGTGTGTGTGTCATTAGACCAAAATTAATTCCTTGAAACTAACACCCCTGCATTTCTTCATCAGCTGTGGTTTAACCCAGAACTCTTCATTATGGTCCACACTGTGGGAGAGACAGGAACAGACAGTGAGTGACACACAGCCTTTTTGAAGTGTAGTCCAGTCCAGCCTGTAGGAAGTGTAGTCCAGTCCAGCCTGTAGGAAGTGTAGTCCAGTCCAAAAGGGGGACAAAGTTTGAGCTCTGCACAAGACCTGACTGTTCTCACATCAGCAAGATAAATGCAAAGAATCTGCAGTTAATCAGTTACAGCATTAGTTACAAGACTGTTTGATTTTCTGTTTCTGGTCAGAAGTCAAAGGTGGTGGATGCTACAAATAGGAGAGAATTTAATGTACTTACAAAAATATAATAAACCTACAGTAACTGTACAAACTTGAGTTTCTCCAGTCTACAGTGTGAATCCGTCAGTCTAGCAGAGAGCAGCTTCACTCCAGAGTCTCCAGGGTGATTGTAGCTCAGGTCCAGTTCTCTCAGGTGGGAGGGGTTTGACCCCAGAGCTGAAGCCAGAGAAGCACAGCCTTCCTCTGTGACTCTTACCTTATTGGTTGAGCTGTCTTACTGGCTACTGTAATGACAACATGCTTTGACACATCTTTGTATTGAGCAGGTATGTTTCTAAGTACTAACCTCAGTTTCTCTAGTTGACAGTGTGGATTCCCCAGTCCTGCAGAGAGCAGCTTCACTCCTGAATCCTGCAGGTCATTGTGACTCAGATCCAGCTCTCTCAGGTGAGAGGAGTTTGAGCTGAGAACTGAAGCCAACACTTCACAACATTTATCAGTCAGATAACATCCATTCAGCTTAAAGGGGATAATATATTGCAACATGATGAGTAACAAGTAAACAACTTTGAAAACAACATTTTAAAAACAAATTCTCTCCAAAGAAAGCCTCTACGGGCAGTGAACATTAAGCATCAAGCGTTTTAAAAGTTTTAGTCTGATAGTATTAAAATACTGTTATACCTGTATGTATGCGTCTTCAGACCTGTGATTTCCAAGTAAAAACAATTGTTACCAAGAAAAAATGCATCCGAACATGCTCTCAGGTTGACAATTTGACCCTAACAAACTATCCAACAATCAATGAGTTCTCGTTATGTGAGGAACCCTCTCAAAGTACTAACCTCAGTGTTTGTAGTTTACAGTGTGGGTATTTCAGGAGTAAACATCACAGTCGACTGTTCCCCAGGTCCAGCTCTCTCAGAGACGAGTCTGCTGATCGGAGAGTTGAGGCCAGTGATCCCCAGTTCTTCTCAGAAAGTCCATAACAATCCAGTCTGTAGAAACAGAAACAATATGACTTAAACAGAGTGTGATGTAGTGCAGGTCAGATACACATAACAGCATTATTCAGAATGTCATTTTAGATGGTAACACATTTAGTACATCAACTCTTAGTGAGGTACATCTGGTATGTAGTCATGTCTGTAGGTACAGTATGTGTCTGTAGGTATGCAGTCATGTCTGTCACAGGCCGGCTCATAGCCTGTAGCAAAAATGAGGGGACACGAACAACAGGTATAGGCCAATCAAAAAGGTTATTTTATTATAACCCAAAAACTATTAACTTTAACAAAGAAAAAGGAATGAGGTGTGAAAATGTCATAATGGAAGGTGTATGTAAAGTGCAGGGATGCAGTGATCTGTGTGTGCGAACATGACTGAGTGGAAACTATGCAAAACTACAAAGGAACAAACAAAACAGGATCATACCTGGAGGAGCAGAGAGAGAAGTGATTAGTGAAGCAATTAATACCCTGAGCCCAGGTGGCTCCAATCACTAACGACCCTCCTCTGCCTGCAGGAGGAACCGCCCCTGCAATGCAGAGGAGGGGCCGTGACAGTATGTAGTCATGTCTGTAGGTATGCGGTCATGTCTGTAGGTATGCGGTCATGTCTGTAGGTATGCGGTCATGTCTGTAGGCCTGTGGTCATTAAAATAATTATATATTAATAAATAATAATGTTCACAGCCTGATCATTATACCTCAACAAACTCTCCAACAATGAATACATCATTAGGTTATTGTCATGTGATCAACCCTTCCCAAAGTACTAACCGCCACACGCGCTGTCTCTAGTTTCTGCGTCGGCACATGTTGCGCCAGTCAAAAGAGTAGGCTAGGTGGACTTCAAGTGGTTGTTCGGTGCAGTGGACTGCAGGGGTGTAATGCTGCTGGAAAATTGGTTCTTGTTTAGTAAAGTTAGATCAAAGCTGAATCAATGCCTTGGAAGACCACAGTGATTCATTAGTGTGACTCAATATTCATATCTTTCATTAGCACTTTGATATTTCAATAAACTCATCGGAGAAAAAAAAGAATCAAATCGAAGACCTGATACAGTTCAAAACAAACTAGCTAGCTAACTTGCTAGACTAGTAACGTTAGTTAACTATGTTTCTATCATCAACATACTGGTGGATATTAGATAGCTAATTTCTGTTACAAAAATGTGGCAGCAATATTCTAGATCTAAATGATGTCAGTGTCGTTTCTCGTGCAGTGTGTCTGTATCGAGCACTGGTCACTGGTCACTCAGGCACTGGTCACTCAGGCACTGGTCACTCGGTCACTGGTCACTCGGTCACTGGTGAGCCTTCAGAACTGTGATGAACAGAGACAGATGATCTATTTAACAAGAAAAGTGAATGTCCTTTACAGAACTTTATTGAAACTATGTTTGGCAGAAAAAGGATATTTATTTTGGTGCAGCGGCACACTCTCCCCCGTAGCGCGGCGGGACACCCTCCCCCGTAGCGCGGCGGGACACCCTCCCCCGTAGCGCGGCGGGACACTCTCCCCCGTAGCGCGGCGGGACACTCTCTGCCGTGGAAGAGAGGGCAATCTCTAACGATGAGAATGGGCACGTGCAGGTTAGGAACGTCCCCCAAGCGCATCTGGCACTCCCTCCTCGGGGTGGTTATCTGCACTGGCACCGTCTGAGTTACCCCGGAGCCAGGGGACGTGAAGTGCATGGACTCCTCCTGGCCGGGTTCCATCAGCGTTGCGGTGCCCAGCCCGGGTACTCCCAGCAGAGGGGGCCGACGTCCCGGCACGTGCCTCCCCTCTATCATCAACCTCCCGCGATACCACAGAATGGTTTTGTTTCACATGGTTCTAATAATCTAGTTAAATGGATACTTTGGGATTGTCACTTTAAAACAATAAAGTTATTGCATTTACATTGCTGTCACATTCAGCAAAAATATCTGGAAAGGAAGATATGGGTATAGAGAGAGATATAGATAGTGTTATGTTAGATGGGTGTCCTGACTCTCCCATGGCACTTATCGTAAGAGTAGAGGTGTTAACCCCGATGTTCTGGCTAAATTACCAATCTGGCCCTCATGGCCACCTAATCATTCCCAGCTTCCTATTGGCTCATTCATCCCCCCCTCCTCTCCCCTGTAACTATTCCCCAGGTAGTTTCTGTAAATGAGAATGTGTTAAATAGGGGTTAATACAATTCTTACTTAAGTTGAGACCCCACTGAGTTCCTAAAATAAATAACACTTTTTTGGTTGGGGGACCTCTACCGGTCGGTGGCCCTAAGTGTGCTTATGCTTGGAACAGGCCCTGTGAGTAAGCTTTGTCAACAATGAATGTTTCACTTTTGTTCTGAGGCTGGACACTGATGTTGATGTCTCTTACAGTGTAGTTGTTGATCACTGGGGCATTGACAGTGCTTCCATCCTGAGCCGTGATGGAAGACTGGTGGCTGGTCTGTTCTCTCTCTCTCTCTCTCTCTCTCTCACAGAGGTTACACCGCCCCCTGTGTCTTCATCCTGGTACTACAACAACATGGAGAGGACTCAGAAATTAAGCATTTCAGGGAAATCGGTCTCACCTTCGGTCACAGGACTTGAAACTGTTGACATTGACTCCTTCCTTCAGTGTCCCCCTCTCCTCTCTTCCATTTGGAGCAAATGTTCTCCATCTCTTTGCCTCTATAGTCTTAATCTATGGAACATGAGTGAAAGCATGAAAACATTTACATTTTTGATTCCTCAGAATTCATGCCAAATGCTGTCCTTACCTAATCTAACTAATTATGTTCAAATGACTTGCCGGTACGCATAATTCACAACCACACCTGTCTTTATACTGTATTTGAAATACATTTGAGTTGATAAAATTGTCAAGTACAGTCGTGGCCAAAAGTTGAGTATGACACAAATATTAATTTTCACAAAGTCTGCTGCCTCAGTTTGTATGATGGCAATTTGCATATACTCCAGAATGTTATGAAGAGTGATCAGATACATTGCAATTAATTGCAAAGTTCCCCCTTTGCCATGCAAATGAACTGAATCCCCAAAAAACATTTACACTGCATTTCAGCCCTGCCACAAAATGACCAGCTTACATCATGTCAGTGATTCTCTCGTTAACACAGGTGTGAGTGTTGACGAGGACAAGGCTGGAGATCACTCGGTCATGCTGATTGAGTTCGAATAACAGACTGGAAGCCTCAAAAGGAGGGTGGTGCTTGGAATCATTGTTCTTCCTCTGTCAACCATGGTACCTTCAAGGAAACATGTGCCGTTATCATTGCTTTGCACAAAAAGGGCTTCACAGGCAAGGATATTGCTGCCAGTAAGATTGCACCTAAATCAACCATTTATCTGATCATCAAGAACTTCAAGGAGAGCGGTTCAATTGTTGTGAAGAAGGCTTCAGGGCGCCCAAGAAAGTCCAGCAAGCGCCAGGACCGTCTCCTAAAGTTGATTCAGCTGCGGGATCGGAGCACCACCAGTACAGAGCTTGCTCAGGAATGGCAGCAGGCAGGTGTGAGTGCATCTGCACGCACAGCGAGGCAAATACTTTTGGAGGATGGCCTGGTGTCAAGAAGGGCAGCAAAGAAGCCCCTTTTCTCCAGGAAAAACATCAGGGACAGACTGATATTCTGCAAAAGGTACAGGGATTGGACTGCTGAGGACTGGGGTAAAGTCATTTTCTCTGATGAAACCCCTTTCCGATTGTTTGTGGCATCCAAGAAAAAGCTTGTCCGGAGAAGACAAGGTGAGCGCTACCATCAGTCCTGTGTCATGCCAACAGTAAAGCATCCTGAGACCATTCATGTGTGGGGTTGCTTCTCAGCGAAGGGAGTGGGCTCACTCACAATTTTGCCTAAGAACACAGCCATGAATAAAGAATGGTACCGACACATCCTCCGAGAGCAACTTCTCCCAACCATCCAGGAACAGTTTGGTGACGAACAATGCCTTTTCCAGCATGATGGAGCACCTTGCCATAAGGCAAAAGTGATAACTAAGTGGCTCGGGGAACAAAACATCCATATTTTGGGTCCATGGCCAGGAAACTCCCCAGACCTTAATTCCATTGAGAACTTGTGGTCAATCCTCAAGAGTCGAGTGGACAAATAAAACCCCACAAATTCTGACAAACTCCAAGCATTGATTATGCAAGAATGGGCTGCCATCAGTCAGGATGTGGCCCAGAAGTTAATTGACAGCATGCCAGGGCGGATTGCAAAGGTCTTGAAAAAGAAGGGTCAACACTGCAAATATTGACTCTGCATCAACTTCATGTAATTGTCAATAAAAGCCTTTGACACGTATGAAATGCTTGTAATTATACTTCAGTATTCCGTAGTAACATCTGACAAAAATATCTAAAGACACTGAAGCAGCAAACTTTGTGGAAATTAATATTTGTGTCATTCTCAAAACTTTTGGCCACGACTGTACACTTGATTTGCTGTTCCATCATATCACCTGTAATTGTTAACAGTTTGTTCAACAAGGATCTGTGTAAAAAACATATTACAAAACAACTCTGGTATTTATAACTACATGTTACATAATATAATTATTGAGGGAAGATCTGTACCTTTCTGGTAGTAGAAGTTCACGTTTCTCAGTAGCACGGTGACTCTGTCATGTCAGCAACTACACCCTTCATGTGACCTGTACTTTATTATACTATCACAAGACTCACTCTCTCACCCATATTATATAGTATGTGTTGTGGACTTTACCAGATAGATGTTGCTCCCCCAGGTTTCAACTGGGATGATTATTAAACACAAGGTATGAATGTTCGGCTAGCCTAGGCTCCTATTTTACACACACACACACACACACGTACTTTGATCATTCTTCGCCATGGCAGCCAGTTATTTTAATACCTGTGTTTTGTTTACACCGTAAAAGACAGAGCATTTGATTTGAGGAATGGTGTAGTTGTTATTTTATTGTATAGGACCAGGACCTGGGGTCGTATCCACAAAACACCTCAGAGTAGGAGTGCTGATCCAGGGATCTGTCCCTATAATCTGATTCATTATGATCTAAAAAGTTGAACTGATTCTAGATCAGAACTCCTACTCTGAGGCAGTTTGTGGCTAGGATCCAGGATTAATATGGTACTGATTGGACTGCTGTCGCCCCTTACTGACAAACACACAGACTGCTGTATAGCCTATGGAAGTTACACATTTTCCAGGAAGTGGCAAAAAACACAACGCAACTTCATAAAAGGCATCTGGCAGAAGTGAATTCATCAACAAACACAGATATAATATTTTAACACAGAAACCGCTGCATATGGTGCTTTCAAGATAACTGGGAACTCACAACGGTAAAATCACGACGTCAAGTGTTCTTCAGGTGGTAAAGTCAGAGCTCTAGAAAGATGCCTCGAGTGCCTTTTGTAGACTTTTTGAATGGTCTCCAACGGGCAAAAACGTAACGCAATGGTATTCAGGCAAAACCTCATGAAAGGCATCTGGCAGAAGTAAATTCATTGACAAACACAAATATAATTCGATATTTAACTTAAATAACCACGTTTTCACAAATTGGATGTGTCACGTCCAGGCCTGAGAAGACAGGCTGGCGTGTTTTGTTTTGTTTTGTTTTGGTGTAGGGTTTTTTCTGTTCTAGGTTCTCTATTTCTATGTTGGGGTAATGGTTCCCAATTAGAGGCAGCTGAGTGTCGTTACTTCTAATTGGGAACCATATATATGTTTGTAGTTTGCACTAGGGGTTGGTGGGTTATTGTTTGTTCATAGCATTTGTTGTTTTGTCATGTTTATTGTTACGATCTTCGTTCATTTTTGTTATTTTTGCCCAGTTACGTGTATTCAATAAAGCATGTATACTGGATGCCTCGCTGCGCCTTGGTCTGTCCCTCACGGAGATTGTGACAGGATGATATAATGGTCTAGCCCATAACAAAAGACTAGGGGACATGACCCTGAAGTTAGACGTAGGATGATGTCACTTTAACAGGGTATTACCAAGAAGGCATCATCAGTATACATTGTTAGGTGTGTCTGTCAGCTGCTCCGTACTAGGGACACAATTCAATCCAAGGAGAGTTATAGAGCAGTGGGTAGGTCATTTACAGAGATTGCATTCATTGAGTGATAGAGGGAGAGAGAGATGAGGGGAGAGAAAGAGAGGGGAGAAATAGAGAGAGAGAGAGAGAAAGAGAGAGGAGGGGAGAGAGAGAAGAGAGGGGGATGAACAGGAACAAAAATACTTGAAGACAGAAAGACCAGCCACCACACCTCAGTCCCTTTATCTGTTTATTATTCCATATCACTCCATCTTTATACACCTTCACACTACAGTTCCATTCTACCCATCCCTTGTTCACTCAGTGATTCATTCCTTTGTTCATTTATCGTTTCATTCATCTGTTCATTCAACAGCAAAGCCACAGGTAAGAGGCACTTAGAAAAATAGAAAAAGTTGTTTTTAAAAAAAGAATGCCAAGAGTCTGAAATGGAACCCTATTCCCTATGTGGTGCACTACCCCCTCTGTCGGGTTTCTGATTGGTCCATTCATGACGCAGATCCATTTTGATTGGTCCATTCAGGAAGCAGGTCTATTTTGATTGGTCTATTCAGGAAGCAGAGGCCAGATTGACAGCAAGCTACCATTTACCATAGACTGGGCTAAAAGGCGGGATGTAATTAAAGAAGTATTGGCGTTAAGTAAACAACACTCTCAACAATGATCATTTTAAAGGGAATTTCCCAGATGTTTGCGGAGATCGCATTTGCGGTAAACGCTGCGGATGTCATAAATTACCTTTAAAAACTCAAGTGCAGTGAGCTTAACAACAACGCATCTTTGATTGATACCGGCCCTTGTCTAACAACTATCTACTACTCATTTGGTCCTTTGAACATCGATAACTGACGAGGCACTAGCTAACTATATTGACTACAGGGTTGGTGTCAATTCCATGTAAATTCCAGTCAATTCAGAGAGTAAACCAAATTCCAATTCCAAATGTTTCTCATTAAAGAGCATTGGAACTTTCTGAATTTACTGGAGTGGAATGGACACCTACCCTGACTGTTTACCACTGTTCTTTGAGTCAACTCTGAGGGCAGCTGAAGCTAACTATTTTCCATTGAAATCAATTCATTTTATAGCATAATTAGCATTTCATCAAAATGGATTTTAAAAAACTGCGAGCTAGAAAATACTTCCTATAATATTCCTGCATAGATATTGAAGTGCACACTGAAGATGATATCTACAAATACAAATGTACATATGATCCAGTAAGAAGGATAGAAACATTTAAAACAGTATAAAGAAATAAGTATTTTGTTATTAATTATGGAGTGTATTTGTTATTTAAAAAAAATGGAATAAGCGTCTCCATGTAAAGAAGTATTCTAGGTATTCACAAAAATCTGTTACATTTTTTAAACCTGTTTGATTTGAACTTCTGTCTGATCCCCTGGTTTGAACTAAAGCATTAAAGTAATTTAGAGTTCAACAGAAAATGTAGGTGTCATTTTCTCTCTCAATCCCTTAAAAACATTGTAAGGTATTAAACATTGTGACAAAGCTATAAAAAAAACGCCATAATCAAAAGTACATAGTGTTGCTTAAATGAGAAAATAATTACAATCAATAGTGTAACTATTAGTGTACAATAACATGACAATATGAATGTTAAGAGAGAATACATGAAATATCAATAACATGACAAAATGAATGTTAAGAGAATACATGAAATATCAATAACATGACAAAATGAATGTTAAGAGAATACATGAAATATCAATAACATGACAAAATGAATGTTAAGAGAGAATACATGAAATATCAATAACATGACAATATGAATATTTAGAGAGAATACATGAAATAACAATAACATGGCAATATGAATATTCAGAGAGAAAACATGAAAGACAGGGAATAAAACATCAACGTTACGCAAAGTGTTTCTTTGTAGTCAAAGGACATTAGGAGTGGTAATTGGTTGTTTTGAGGCAGTGTCTCTCTGTCTGTATCTCTCTCTCTCTCTGTGTCTGTATCTCTCTCTCTGTCTATCTCTCTCTCTGTGTCTCTCTCTGTCTCTCTCTCTGTGTGTCTCTCTGTGTCTCTCTCTGTATCCCTCTCCTGTCTGTGTGTGTCTGTCTGTGTGTCTAGTCCAGCAGTGAAGGCTCTGAAGGGCGTATGATGGTGGGACGGCCTGGGGCCGCTGGGGGTCTTCTGTTATAGAGTAGGACAGAAGGAGGGAGGAGAGAAGGAGGGATGGAGAGAGAGAGGGAGGGAGGGATGGAGAGAGAGAGAGGGACGGCGGGATGGAGAGAGAGGGAGGGAAGGAGAGAAGCAGGGAGGGAGAGGGATGGAGAGAGGGAGGGAGGGAGAGGGAGGGATGGACAGAGAGGGAGGGAGGGATAGAGAGAAGCAGGGAGGGAGAGAAGGAGGGAGGGAGAGAAGGAGGGAGGGATGGAGAGAGGGAGGGAGGGATGGATGGAGAGAGAGAGAGGGAGAGAGAGGNACCACCCCTCTGAATGTAACATCATTACCAATAAAAGTGACCTATTGTGACCCAATAGACCGTTCTAGCAGTTCTAGCCTCCATTCTTCCAGAGGTAAGTGGGGCGTTCACACTCCTCTGCCCAGCAGCAGAGCTCTTACCTGGGTATACCGGGGGGCAGTGCTGGGGGTACCCTGGCTGGGCGAGACGGGATCAGGGGGACATTGGCGACAAGGTCCGCTGTACTGTAGGTGTTGACTGGTGGGGGTCCGGGTCGAGAGGGGATGAGGGGCGCCCCGAAAGCTGGGTTTTGGGGACTGGAGGGAGGAGGGGCGGCGGGGCCTCTTGCTGCAGGGGGGCGACTAGGAGGGGGGACAGCGGCCGGGGCTGGTCTGGCCTGAGGAGGGGGGCTGGGGGAGGGAGGAGGAGGGAGTGGAGGGGAGAGAGATAGAGAGGGGGACAGAGAGAGGAAGAAAAGTCTGAAATAAATATATTTATATTCACAGTTTCACATCCAAATGTACATTACCCTACACGTGAGAGCCTAGTGTGTGTCTGCACATGTGAACTGCGTGTGTACGTGTGTGTACATGTGTATCTCTCTCTGTTACCTGGGGTCCTTGGACCTCCAGGTGTCGTCTACAGGTGGAGGTACAGGAGCTGACACTGTGGTTGTACTGATGTCTCCTATGATCACCAGGGCTTCTTTCAGAGCATGGTACATCCTCAACATCTCATCTCTCCTCTGAGCCTGGTCAGCTGACTCCTCCATCAGACTGCCCTGGTCCCCACAGGAATACAGGTAGGCTAACAACTCAGAATGGATGAAGTCTTTAGCCTAGAGAAGGAGAGGGGGATGGGGGGAGGGAGAAAGGAGGAGAGGAGCGAGTTAGTACATCAAACTCCACAGTTCCCCACAGGAATACAGGTAGAAATCTTTATCCTAGAGAAAGGGAGAGGGGGATGGGGGGAGGGAGAAAGGAGGAGAGGAGCGAGTTAGTACATCAAACTCCACAGTTCCCCACAGGAATACAGGTAGAAATCTTTATCCTAGAGAAAGGGAGAGGGGGAGGTGGGAGGAGTGGGGGAATGAGGGTAGTGAGAGAGAGAGAGAAGGGATTTTTATTACAATGTATACTGTATACATTGTTGCTTTGGCAATATTGACACAATGTTTTTCATGCCAATAAAGCAGCTTGAATTTGAATTTGAATTTGAATTTGAGAGAAGGGAGGAGAGAAGGGGGGAGAGAACATAAGAAAAGCAGAGGAGAAGATAAGACATGAGGTCTCAGACTTGTTGACAAATGTGTGTGGTTCACATAGTCTGGTGTGTACGTGTGTGTGGTTCACATAGTCTGGTGTGTACGTGTGTGTGTTCACATTTCCACGTTGCTGTGCTATTTGTTGCTACTTGCCAAACTTTTTTTCGCATTTAATAACCGTTTAATCAAACTCTGTACTTAACAAGTTTACCAACATCCACACGCAACTTTTTCATTCAACTTTTTCACCCCGGGCGCTTTATCTGGGATTGGATCTGCAGGACCTCCACCAGCCGAAAAATCTGAGTAACATTATGCCTTGTCATTGCAGTCGCTGTACTCATAATATACAGGAGAACTATCACCTTATGGTGAGGATAGCTGTGCTGCAAGCCCAGCTTCAGACGCAATCATTAGGCAAGGGAAATGTAAGTGTAGGAAAGGATGAAACAGCGTCTGTGCCACCAGTAAATACAGGTAGTAGTGTAAATCCCCCCACACAGTCCCCGCAACCGGACTATTTTCTCACGGCTTCTAGAAAGAAATGCTTTCGACATGCTCAACCGGTGACGCTCATTCAGCCGATAGAAACTTTCAACCGGTTTTCCCCACTAAGCAACGAGTCGGAGGCCGAGCCTTCTCTGGTCTCTCCTCCACCCATCACGGGGTTCTGAGACACCGAAGCCTCCCACCATTAGCTCTGACAAATTGGAAACTCTAGTCATTGGCGACTCCATTACCCGCAGTATTAGACTTAAAAAGATTCATCCAGCGATCATACACTGTTTACCAGGGGGCAGGGCTACCGACATTAAGGCTAATCTGAAGATGGTGCTGGCTAAAGATAAATCTGGCGAGTGTAGAGAGTATAGGGATATTGTTATCCACGTCGGCACCAACGATGTTAGGATGAAACAGTCAGAGGTCACCAAGCGCAACATAGCTTCAGTGTGTAAATCAGCTAGAAAGATGTGTCGGCATCGAGTAATTGTCTCTGGCCCCCTCCCAGTTAGGGGAGTGATGAGCTCTACAGCAGAGTCTCACAACTCAATCACTGGTTGCCCCTCCCAAAATATATAATTTGTAGATAACTGTCCCTCTTTCTGGGACTCACCCACAAACAGGATGAAGCCTGGCCTGCTGAGGAGTGACAGACTCCATCCTACCTGGAGGGGTGCTCTCATCTTATCTATGAACATAGACAGGGCTCTAACTCCTCTAGCTCCACAATGAGATAGGGTGCAGGCCAGGCAGCAGGCTGTCAGCCAGCCTGCCAGTTTAGTGGAGTCTGCTGCTAGCACAGTCAGTGTAGTCAGCTCAGCTATCCCCATTGAGACCGTGTTTGTGCCTCGACCTAGGTTGGGAAAAACTAAACATGGCGGTGTTCGTCTTAGCAATCTCACTAGAATAAAGATCTCATCCATTCCTGTCATTATTGAAAGAGATTGTGATAATACCTCAAATATCAAAATAGGACTACTTAATGTTAGATCCTTCACTTCCAAGGCAATCATAGTCAATGAAGTAATCACTGATCATAAACTTGCTGTGATTGGCCTGACTGAAACATGGTTCAAGCCTGATGAATTTACTGAGTTAAATAAGGCCTCCCCTCCTGGTTACACTAGTGACCATTTCCCCCTGCATTCCGCAAAAGGTGTTGAAAATGTTTTTGAGCTTCTAGTCATGAAATCTATGCAGCCCACTCAATCACTTTTTTTAGCTACTGTTTACAGGCCTCCTGGGCCCTATACAGCGTTCCTCACTGAGTTCCCTGAATTCCTATCGGACCTCGTAGTCATGACAGATAAAATTCACATTTTTTGGTGACTTCAATATTCACATGGAGAAGTCCACAGACCCACTCCAAAAGGCTTTCGGATCCATCGTTGACTCAGTGGGTTTTGTCCAACATGTCTCGGGGACCTACGTCCAGTCAAATGACCAATCATACCATAGATCTCGCTTTTGCAGATCTACAGTCGTGGCCAAAAGTTTTGAGAATGACAGAAATATTAATTTTAACAAAGTCTACTGCCTCAGTTTGTATGATGGCAATTTGCATATACTCCAGAATGTCATGAAGAGTGATCAGATCAGAAGTCCCTCTTTGCCATGCAAATGAACTGAATCCCCAAAAAACATTTACACTGCATTTCAGCCCTGCCACAAAAGGACAAGCTGACATCATGTCAGTAATTCTCTCGTTAGCACAGGTGTGAGTGTTGACGAGGACAAGGCTGGAGATCACTCTGTCATGCTGATTGAGCTTGAATAACAGACTGGAAGCTTCAAAAGGAGGGTGGTGCTTGGAATCATTGTTCTTCCTCTGTCAGCCATGGTTACCTGCAAGGAAACACGTGCCGTCATCATTGCTTTGCACAAAAATGGCTTCACAGGCAAGGATATTGCTGCCAGTAAGATTGCACCTAAATCAACCATTTATCGGATCATAAAGAACTTCAAGGAGAGCGGTTCAATTGTTGTGAAGAAGGCTTCAGGGCGCCCAAGAAAGTCCAGCAAGCGCCAGGACCGTCTCCTAATGTTGATTCAGCTGCGGGATCGGGGCACCACCAGTACAGAGTTTGCTCAGGAATGGCAGCAGGCAGGTGTGAGTGCATCTGTACGCACAGTGAGGCGAAGACTTTTGGAGGATGGCCCAGTGTCAAGAAGGGCAGCAAAGAAGCTTCTCACCAGGAAAAACATCTGGGATAGACTGATATTCTGCAAACGGTACAGGGATTGGACTGCTGAGGACTGGGGTAAAGT
>QNTS01006084.1:38819-49328 GCA_003317085.1 Hucho hucho
ACACACACACACACACACCCTCCCCCTTACCTCCTCATCCTTGTACCAGGACAGTGACTCTGCAGTCAGGACGAACCAGTAGTCTTTGGACCCCCCCTTCATAATGCTTATGTTGATAGTGAGCCAGCCTCTCCGGATCACCTACACACAGCGGGACAGACCATTAGTTCAGGATAGGGGGGTGAGAGAGAGAGAGAGATACAGAGAGAGAGAGAAGTAAAGGAGAGAAGAGGGTCGTTTTTTTGTGGTACCTGGTTTGGCATCACTCTCTTCTTGTTGTTAATAACAGCAGTAACAGTGGTCCTCTGTTGTGCGCTAGAGGGGAGACAGAGACCAGATAGAAAGACTATCACATACGGGGTGCTTCTCAATAATCTGTCCTTCTTCCTGAAGTGTGCTCTCGTTCACTACTCTCCACAAGTTTAAAAGCATTGGTTTGGTTGAGTCGGCATGGGCTAGATAGGAGTTTCAGTATATCAGTAATTTCCTTTCAAATCAGTGAAGGGAAGTGAACAAGTGCACACTTTGGGAGAAAGGAGAGATAATTGGGATGCAGCCGTGGACAACTCACATGAAGTGGACTACTGACAAAGTTGAAAGGTCGGTGCTTGGGGTTACATAGTCAGGTGAACATTGAAAGGTCATTGCTAGGAGTTACTAGAGGTCAACTCACTTTGCGAAGCCAATGAAGTCCTCATGGTTTGTGTTGATGTAAGACAGCTCAATGTCAATCAACAACAGCACCTGAGACAGACAGACAGGAAGACAGGTCAGGTCAGCCTCTCTTTTTCTCCCACTCACCCCTCTCTCTCTCCATCTCTCCCTCTCACCTGGTCTTTGGTTTTGATGTTTCTCTCTATCTCTCCCTCTCACCTGGTCTTTGGTTTTGATGTCTCGCTCTCACCTGGTCTCTGGTTTTGATGTCTCTCTCTCACCTGGTCTTTGGTTTTGATGTCTCTCTCTCTGACGTAGGTTGTGACGATTCTCTCCGTCTCTTCTCTCAGTCTGGGGTAGGAGCCAAGCTGTGGACCAACACACAATACTGCAGGTACTGATGGCACACACAATCACACAAACAATCACAAACACAAACACACACAAACAATCACCCACACAAACACACACAAACGCACACACACACACACACATCCACACACACAGACCCATACACACACACACACATCCACACAATCACACACACACAAAACAATCACACACACGATCACACAAACGCACACACACACACATACATATCCACACACACACACATCCACACACACACACACAAACACACACAAAAACAATCACACACACACACAAACAATCACACACACACACACATGCATGCACAATCACACACACAAGTATGTCCATGCACACACACACACCTCTCTCTCACTCAGACACACACCATCCATACAGCCAAACAAACACACCCCCCCTAGTGATTGACATGTGTAGGGGACAGACAGTTCAACATACAGGGGTCATCCATCCAGCCAAACAAACACACCCCTAGTGATTGACATGTGTAGGGGACAGACAGTTTAACACAGAGGGGTCATGCAGATAGGCCATTGATCCTGTTTGGTAGTATATCTGGTATAAACTAACATCAACCAGTTTGAATCTAGGAAAACCAGTTTAAAGTAACACAAACTGGTTTGAGGCTAGTTTTACCTGATTTAGGAAATCTGGTTTTAGCCAGCATGCTCACAATACTGTCATCAACATCCCACAGGTGTCCCAAGCTGGCCACTAACACCATTGGATTGATTTAGTGAAGGAGAGTCCGACTCTGTCTGCTGGTTTTATTATCTTCTCTCAACTTGTGTCCAGTTAAGACCTTGACAACCAGGTCAGGTCAGTTCCTAACTAATCAGTCTGAATTGATCAATCTGAGAGAGGAGTGAAAACCTGCAGACATGGAATGGGGGGTTTGGACACCTGTGATTTAGCATGTTAGCACAAGGTGAGTTAGGGAACAGAGGTGAGAGTCAGAGAGGGGATTTAAAGAGACAGGAGGAACGTTCTGATTGGTCAAAGTAAGGGGTTGGGTGACTGGACATGGTTGGGTAAGCATAGGAAAGGGTGTGTCACACAGAATGTCTTCCCCCTGAGCTACATAGGGTGAATGATAAAGACAAAAGGTTCCGGGGCTGACGTTTTAAGCTGAGGTAAGTGGAGGTGAGTGTTTTGATTGGGTAATTGAGGGAGGGGCGGGGTGAAGGGAGGTTAAAGCAACCATCACTGTGAGGAAGGGGGCGAGTGTGGAATCAGAGGGAGGGGCTGTTGGATTCAGGGGCAGTGGTCGCGTTCCAGGCCGACTACATAGAGCCCCACAGCGGAAATGTCATAATACCCATAAAACCTAGTGGTCAAACAGGGAAATGTTTCCAATTGTCTTTCCACCATGCATTTTTCCCATTGGAAACATTTCCTTGTTTTACAGCTAGGTTTTATGGGTATTATGACTCATACTGTGGTACTCTATTGCAGTCGTTGCATTGTATCAAACAATGGTTGCGCGCCATGTCACTGACTGTGCAGTCAGGCATCAGATTACTACAGCATATGTTGTGGTTAGTTGTTAAATGTAATCAGCCTGAAACACGGCCCATGCTGGGGAGAGTTGGGGGTAGTGACTATACAGACAGCAATAATTCTACCCAGATTGGTGAGGAGAAATTAAATCAATTGGGGAGAGTGGAGGGAGAAGGAGGGGGTGGAGGGAGGGAGGGAGGAGGGGTGAGACTAGCAGGAGAAGTGGTAGAAACACAAGTCTCTTCATTCTTTCCATCCATCAATTTATTGGGTACGTTCCAATAATATCTCCTTCTTCCTAAAGTGTACACTAGTTCACTACTTCCCTCAAATCTAAAAGCATTAGATTGGTGAAGGCATGGGGCTAGAGAGGGAGTTTCCACAGTCATTTCAGTCATTTCCTTGAAAGGAAGTGAACGAGTGCACTCTTTGGGAGTACGGAGAGATAATCTGGATGCAGCCACTGTCCCTCTTCTCTCTTCCCTCCTTGTTTCTTTCCTTCCCTCCACTGTGATTCTTCTCTTTACCTTTTCGGTACACTTCTTGACGAGGGAGGTGAGCTCGGACAGGACAAGGTCGACGCATTTCAGACAGGGCTCTTTCAGTTTAATGATCTGCTTTTTCACTATGGCCTCAAAGGCTAGGTCAGGGGTGAACAGGCCTGTTCTGGAGCATCATGGGAGATGTTGTTTATCACGGTAGGGCAGGAGAAGGAGGAGTCAGGGAGTGGGAGGAGTCATTGAAGTGGGGAGGTGTCCGTGAGTGGGAGGGGTCATGGTGGGGAGGAGTCAGGGAAGTCCGGAAGTGATAGAAACAGATTAAGAGAGGGAGGGGAGCAGTGAAAGAGAGAAATAAAATAAGAGAGAGATGGAGGGATAGAGGGAGAAGAACACAGAGAGAGAGATGGAAGGATAGAGGGAGAAGAACACAAAGAGAGAGATGGAAGGATAGAGGGAGAAGAATACAGAGAGAGAGTGGAGGGATAGAGGGAGAAGAACACACAGAGAGAGAGATGGAGGGATAGAGGGAGAAGAACAGAGAGAGAGATGGAGGGATAGAGGGAGAAGAACACAGAGAGAGATGGAGGGATAGAGGGAGAAGAACACAGAGAGAGAGATGGAGGGATAGAGGGAGAAGAACACACAGAGAGAGAGATGGAGGGATAGAGGGAGAAGAACACAGAGAGAGAGAGATGGAGGGATAGAGGGAGAAGAACACAGAGAGAGAGAGAGAGATAAAAGGCATTTTGTTTAGTCAGTTAGTTCATACTGGCATCTGTTACTAAACTTTAAAATCCACTAAGTCACAAGGTGTGTGTGTCAATCTGCAGCTTGTCTTCAGGGGGAACCAGAGACACGTGAGGAGAAAGATAAACAGTCTCTCACACATCTAACAGCACAACACCATGAAAACACTTGAAGACAGCTCCACAACCCCCCCTTGGGCCAGGAGTAGCATAGCATGGCATGTCAGGCATTACAGGCTCCATGCTCCCTGGTGTGAAGTCTCCCCTAGGTACAGATCTAGGATCAGCTTCCCTTCCCCCAATCCTAACCTAACCTAATCGTTAACCATTAGTGGGGAACATGCTAAACTGACCCCAGATCAGCTCTTAGGGTCAACTTCACCCTACACAGTACAGTACCATGCAGTGCACTACCCTGGGGCCTAGGTTAGCATGGTAGCATTAAAGGCTAGCTCCATGACACCCCCATGTGGCCTGCAGTAACATGACAGGGCATCACAGGCTCCATGCAGCGAGGTACCTTATTGGTGCACTGGCGCACGGTGTTGATGAGCTCCTGGATCACCAGGTCCATACATTTCAGACAGGGCTCTTTCAGCTTAATGATCTGCTTTTTCACTATGGCCTCAAAGGCTAGGTCAGGGGTGAACAGACCAGTTCTGGAGGGGGCACACAGACAGACACACAGACATGTAGGTAGACGCAGATGGACAGACAGACATGTAGGTGGAGACGGACAGACAGACATGCAGGTGGAGACAGACAGACAGACATGTGGGTAGAGACAGACAGACAGACAAAGGTTTCCGTTAGCCGGTAATAGCCGGCTTTTGGCCGATTTTTTTGTTGTTGTTGTTGAAAAGCCAATAAATAAAATTGCCGCAGGCCAATTGTTTGGGAGAAGAAGAATGTTTTTTAACCTCTTCATTGACGGAAATACCAGTCGATCAAAATGTTCATAATTTAATGGAATTAAATTGGCTCGTATACAGTATATTGGTTATGCATCTTATTTATCTCACGCGTACAGCATGCAGATCCAGAGCCTTAGAGCTGAAAATCTGTCAGCCAGCGTGAGAGCTGCTGCTACAGCATCTCAAACAGCAAACACATCGGCAACGTACGGCAGGCTTCATCAGCGCCTCACACACCACTATTCAAAGAACTGGAAGCAGTATGCATTTTGAAAACATATATTTAATTGTTTGAAACCTGAACGTTTTACTACATATAATGAGGCATGTCTTACCTTCAAAGTAGCCCAAATCAGAGCATATCCGTGGAGGAAATTATTTTATATCAACTTTCTTTCATTGTCCAGTAGCCACATTAACAACCCTGGTCATATGAACAACCTATGCTAGTTGTTGTATATTACATCTCCCCTCTTTCTACATTTGTAACAGATATTTTCATCTCTGTCACATGAAACTGCTCACATGTGCGGTTCGTTTTTGACAACGGTGTGTTCCCGCTAATTGCATTATGGAACAGACAACTGTGTGTATCCTACTGCTACATCGCTGAGCTTCTAATGTGAAGAAATAATAGTTTATTATCATTTTAATATAAACTTTCTGTTGCATCAGACATGTATTTGTTATGTAGCCTAGGCCTACTGGTTGTATTCTAACACGTTCAAGGTCAGTTCATCAGAATAAGGTCAGAAGGACAGCACATCGTTGCATCCTCAACTTGCATGCTCTGTTAAGATGAATTACCATAATCTACATGTGATTTCTGTCATTCTGATCACCGTGGCTGGCACTAATGGGTTATGCACCCAATGCATATGGGTCCGCTACATTTCTCTAATGTCCAGTAAATTAAAAGGTCAAATGTCCGGCACCACATTTTCCTAACTGAAACCCTGAGACACACAGACATGTAGGTAGAGACAGACATACATACATGTAGGTAGAGACAGACATACATACATGTAGGTAGAGACAGACATACATACATGTAGGTAGAGACAGACATACATACATGTAGGTAGAGACAGACATACATACATGTAGGTAGAGACAGACAGACAAACATGTAGGTAGAGACAGACAGACCGACATGAAGGTACAGACAGACAGACACAGAAATGTAGAGAGAGAGATAGACATGTAGGTAGATGGACAGAGAGAAAGGCTTGTAGAGAGAGAGAGAGAGAGAGGCTTGTAGATATATAAACAGACAAACATGTAATCAGACAGACAGACAGATACACAGAGAGAGAGAGAGACAGACACACAGGTAGATAGAGACAGACAGGGAGATCGAGAGACAGACAGACACACAGGTAGATAGAGAGAGAGACAGACAGACGGGTAGATAGAGACAGACAGGGAGATAGCTGTCTGTCTGTACTTGCCTCACTCCATGGATGTTCTTGATGGCATAACTGATCTCTCTCCTCAACTCCTTCTCATCAAACTCCATCTGAACACAACACACAGATGTGAAATCAGTGTGTGTGTTTTACTAGGTACCAGACGTCCTCACATAGATAGTAAAACAAGGAACATTCTGACAAGTGGGGAGATTTCGCCGGTCCTCACAAGGAAAAATACTATTTTAAGTTTAGGCTTAGGGTTACAATTAGGGTTAGGTTTAGGGTTAGGGATTTTGATTGGGAAAACATTTTTGGGTCCCCACAAGGATAGTAAAACAACGTGTGTGTGTGTGTACCTTGACCAGTTCGAAGGGGAATCTCTCGTGGAAGATCCTGTTGATTCTAGCTCCTCCAGAGAGCTCCACAGTATCCACCTGATCACCTGATCCCTCAATACGCTTCTCAAAGTCTACACCAAACTGCTGAACCATCCTACACACACACACACACACAAACACACATAGACGCATGCAAGTACACACACACACACAGCCGCATGCATACAGACACACAAACACGTACACATACAGTACATGCACACAGTCATATTACAAAAGTACTGACCAGGATACAGTATCTACAGTACCAGTCAAAAGTGGGGACACACCTACTCATTCCAGGGTTTTTCTTTATTTTTACTATTTTCCACATTGTAGAATAATAGTGAAGACATCACAACTATGAAATAACACATATGGAATCAATCATGTAGTAACCAAAAAAGTGTTAAACAAATCAAAATATATTTTATATTTGAGATTCTTTAAAGTAGCCACCCTTTGCCTTGATGACAACTTTGCACACTCTTGGCATTCTCTCAACCAGCTTCATGAGGTAGTCACCTGGAATACATTTCAATTAAAAGATGTGCCTTGTCAAAAGTTAATTTGTGGAATTTCTTTCTTTCTTAATGCATTTGAGCCAATCAGTTGTGTTGTGACAAGGTAGGGGTGGTATACAGAAGATAGCCCTATTTGGTAAAAGACCCAAGTCCATATTATGGCAAGAACGGCTCAAATAAGCAAAGAGTATCAACAGTCCATCATTACTTTAAGACATGAAGGTCAGTCAATCCGGAAAATGTCAAGAACTTTCTTCAAGTGCCATCGCAAAAACCATCAAGCTCTATGATGAAACTGGCTCTCATGAAGACCGCCACAGGAAAGGAAGACCCAGAGTTACCTCTGCTACAGAGGATAAGTTCATCAGAGTTACCAGCCTCAGAAATTGCAGCCCAAATAAAATGCTTCACAGAGTTCAAGTAACAGACACATCTCAACATCAACTGTTCAGAGGAGACTGTGTGAATCAGGCCTTCATGGTCGAATTCCTGCAAAGAAACCTTCTACCAAAGGACACCAATAAGAAGAAGAGACTTTCTTGGGGCAAGAAACACCATCAATGGACATTAGACCGGTGGAAATGTATGTTTGTTTAACACTTTTTTGGTTACTACATGATCCCATATGTGTTATTTCATAGTTGTGATGTCTTCACTATTATTCTACAATGTAGAAAATAGTAAAAGTAAAGAAAAATACTGGAATGAGTAGATGTGTCCAAACAGTTCTGACTGGAACTGTACGTGTGTGTGTTTATATACTGACTGCAGTAGAGCCTTGGTCTTGCGTGTCGGGTCGTCTGGTTTGAAGTTCTTGTATTCCTCCACCTCTTTCTCCAGAGATAGAAGCTGGCTCTGGAGCTTACTACGTAACCCTGGCAACGTGTCCCGGATGTGGTTGGTCAGTTGCTAGAGGGAGAGTGGGGAGAGGGGGGAGAGTTTAAATGGGTATATGGTGACAAAAAAAAGCATGGATGAAAAGAGAAAGACAGGGTGAGAGAGAAAGATAGAGACAAAGTGAGAGAGAAAGAGAAAGACACAGAGAGAGAGAGAAAGAGAAAGACACAGAGACAGAGAGAGACAGAAAGAGACAGAGAAAGACACAGAGACAAAGAGAGAGAGAAAGAGAAATAGAAAGACAGAGAGAAAGAGAGAGAAAGACACAGACAGAGAGAGAGAGAGAGAAAGATAGAAAGACACAGAGACAGAGTGAGAGAGAAAGACAGAGAGAGAGAAAGAGAAAGACACAGAGACAGAGAGAGAAAGACCCAGAGAGAGAGAGAGAGAGAGAAAGACACAGAGAAAGACAGAGAGAGAGAGAGAGAGGGTCTACATATCTAACCTGGTTGAGTGTTTTCTGTAGATGTGGTGTTCCCATGCGGTCAGCTATGTGTCTGTATCCTGGATGAGACAGGAAGAACTTCCTCTCTGCACCCAGAGCTGCTTTAATATCCTTCCTGCCGTCAATATCCTTCTGACTACGATTCACCACCCCAATGTAACCTGGAGAGGAGGAGAGGTGGTTATTACCCAGTTATAACCTGGTTATGACAAGCAGGTTATGACAGGGGTGTGTGTGTGTGTGTGTGTGTGTGTGTGTGTGTGTGTGTGTGTGTGTGTGTGTGTGTGTGTGTGTGTGTCACCCCTGCGTAGCGGCAGTAGTTTATTCTCTAGAATGTCCCGTGCGTCCGTCCCCTCGTCCATCAGGTCCAGCTTGGTGATCACTCCGATGGTACGTAACCCTGGAAACACATAGGTCAACACAGGTCGTCTCCGTGGCAATATTCCACTCTCTCTCAAACATCTCTCCATCCCATTATATGAATAGATCAGAGTTTGACCACTTTTATGCAGCGAAAACAGCCAAATATTTCCAAATCGGATTTTAGTAACCACATTGTGGGCCTGTTAGAACAAATAATTCATGACTGATTTGCCTGACAAACACACACACACACACACACACACACACACAGAAGTAACCCCTCTACACACACTCTGCCCCCCCCCCAACTACCTTGAGGGTCGACCTCCTTAGATATCTTGAGAGCATCAGAGTTGGCCAGATCCTGGTTAGCTGGAGTCACAGCCAGGATCAGACAGGATTCTTTAGTTATGAACTGCATATAACAGGATCAGACGTGATTCTTTAGTTATGAACTGCATATAACAGGATCAGACAGGATTCTTTAGTTATGAACTGCATATAACAGGATCAGACAGGATTCTTTAGTTATTAACTGCATAGAATATATACGTTTTAGCACATAACACAGAAAATAAGACTTTACTTTAAAGAGGCAATCAGCAGTTGAAACAATAATAAAGCTCTCTACTGACTCCTGTTTCAGTAAAAAGCTGAGGAATGGGCCTGGAGAAATGTACCCTCTCTCAGATTCATAGGCAGAGCTATAGATGCAAAGACTGACCATCCATGATATCAAAATGATAGTTTTAACCATGTTTTGAGGCTATATAGTGTTTGTTTACATTTACATTGTTTACAACAACAACAAAGTAAAACAAGCTTCTCTTTTGGGTTCTGATGCGGTGTGACATTTGAACTAAGCTCATGAAGCACTAACACCTTATATTCTTCAAGAGTCAATATGTAAATGTCATTCACTTATAAGTCCAAAAATGGATGTTGCAACTGCTGATTTCCCATTTAATATATACTTAATTACTTGAACATGTACTGTAATACTCTTTGGATATGAATTACACACAACATAGAAGATATACTATATTACTTTAATATTTAATGAGTAGGTGTGCCCACATTTTTGACTGGTCCTGTATATCTGCATCAAAAACACAGGTGACCGACCTCCTGAAACGTTCCAACCCAAAGTGAAGACATTTCAGGCTGAGGAGTGAGTTTCAATCACTCAATCCCCATCCGTTATACACTATCTAGGGAATAGGGTGCCATCTGGTCAAAAGTAGTGCACTATCTAGGGAATAGGGTGCCATTCTTGTCAAAACTAGTGCACTATCTAGGGAATAGGGTGCCATCTGGTCAAAAGTAGTGCACTATCTAGGGTATAGGGTGACATTCTGGTCAAAAGTAGTGCACTATCTAGGGAATAGGGTGCCATCTGGTCAAAAGTAGTGCACTATCTAGGGTATAGGGTGCCATTCTGGTCAAAAGTAGTGCACTATCTAGGGAATAGGGTGCCATCTGGTCAAAAGTAGTGCACTATCTAGGGAATAGGGTGCCATTCTGGTCAAAAGTAGTGCACTATCTAAAGAATAGGATGCCAGTTTGGGAATAGGGTGCCAGTTGGGACCGTAACCACAGTCTCTGACCTGCATCAGCATGTCTCTGATCTGGTGCTCGATGTCGACTGGCTGGTCTCCCACCGCTACCTTAGTCATCCCTGGTAGATCTATAAGAGTCAGGTTTAACACTGAGGAGGGAGGAGGAGGGAGGGATGGAGAGAGGGAGGAGGGAGGGATGGGAGGAGGGAGGGATGGGGGAGAGAGGGA
>QNTS01006087.1:6704-26930 GCA_003317085.1 Hucho hucho
AAAGAGTCAATATTTGCAGTGTTGACCCTTCTTTTTCAAGACCTCTGCAATCCACCCTGGCATGCTGTCAATTAACTTCTGGGCCACATCCTTACTGATGGCAGCCCATTCTTGCATAATCAATGCTTGGAGTTTGTCAGAATTTATGGGTTTGTCACGATCTTCTCTATAGACGGACCAAGACGCAGCGATGCTTCTAGTATACGTATTTATTTAATAACGTAACTGGGGAAAAAACAATAAACAAACGAACGAAGATCGTAACGTAGAACATAACAATGACGAAACACTTACGCTATGATCAAACAATAACCCACAAAACCCTAGTGAAAACTACAAACATATATATGGTTCCCAATTAGAGGTAACGACAAACAGCTGCCTCTAATTGGGAACCATCTCCCCAACATAGAAATACACAACCTAGAACAGAAAAAACCCTACACCAAAACCGAAACTAAACACGCCAGCCTATCAACTCAGGCCTGGACGTGACAGGGTTTTTGTTTGTCCACCCGCCTCTTGAGGATTGACCACAAGTTCTCAATTGGATTAAGGTCTGGGGAGTTTCCTGGCCATGGACCCAAAATATCAATGTTTTGTTCCCCGAGCCACTTAGTTATCACTTTTGCCTTATGGCAAGGTGCTCCATCATGCTGGAAAAGGCATTGTTTGTCACCAAACTATTCCTGGATGGTTGGGAGAAGTTGCTCTCGGAGGATGTGTTGGTACCATTCTTTATTCATGGCTGTGTTCGATAGGCAAAATTGTGAGTGAGCCCACTCCCTTGGCTGAGAAGCAACCCCACACATGAATGGTCTCAGGATGCTTTACTGTTGGCATGACACAGGACTGATGGTAGCGTTCACCTTGTCTTCTTCGGACAAGCTTTTCCCGGATGCCCCAAACAATCGGAAAGGGGATTCATCAGAGAAAATGACTTTACCCCAGTCCTCAGCAGTCCAATCCCTGTACCTTTTGCAGAATATCAGTCTGTCCCTGATGTTCTTTGCTGCCCTTCTTGACACCAGGCCATCCTCCAAAAGTCTTCGCCACACTGTGCGTGCAGATGCACTCACACCTGCCTGCTGCCATACCTGAGCAAGCTCTGTACTGGTGATGCCCCGATCCCGCAGCTGAATCAACTTTAGGAGACGGTCCTGGCGCTTGCTGGACTTTCTTGGGCGCCCTGAAGCCTTCTTCACAACAATTGATCCGTTCTCCTTGAAGTTCTTGATGATCCGATAAATGGTTGATTTAGGTGCAATCTTACTGGAAGCAATATCCTTGCCTGTAAAGCTCTTTTTGTGCAAAGCAATGATGACGGCACATGTTTCCTTGCAGGTAACCATGTTTGACAGAGAAAGAACAATGATTCCAAGCACCACACTCCTTTTGAAGCTTCCAGTCTGTTACTCGAACTCAATCAGCATGACAGAGTGATCTCCAGCCTTGTCCTCGTCAACACTCACACCTCTGTTAACCTCTTAGGCAGAAGCAAGGTGATTTGGGGTGCTAGCGCCCCACTCCCGACACTACCAGGTGAAATGCAAGGCAAAATCCAAAAGTTGAATTATTAAACATCCATCAATATACAAGTGTTTCATACTCATCAAAAGCTCTGCTTCTTGGCAATATCACAGCGTTGTCGGATTTCAAAAAGGCTTTACGGCGAAAGCACTACATTTGATTGTTTGAGGGTAGCACCTTCAATATTTTCCATAACCATGAAATCTTTAGCCAGCGCGGATAGAAAATGCATTTCACAGGGAAAACCTGTGCCTTACCTTTTGTAGAACTTCTGCAGAGGGCTTCCTAAGTGTCCAACGAAGACAATCCATGGGTATTTGGTTATAAAAAGTCATTAATTATATCCATAAATCTCCGTTTGGTTGGCGCCTTGTGTTCAGAAAATCCAACGTGAAGAGAACGCGCTCATCTAAACCTATAAACTTTCCCTCAACAAAACAAAAAACAATTAAAATGCATCCTTAGCTTATCTTTTATGAATAAAAGTGATAATCTTTCACTTGGATGGTCACCTAAACGTTATATAAGTCAAATAAAGTGGACCGCTCAGCCAAACGTGCGCCCAAAAACGTGCAACTGAAAAAGAGCTCCCGTCACTAAAACCTCTACCTATTGAAGACAATGGTTCCGATTGCCATGAAACTTTACGTATACACTGCTGACATCCAGTGGAAGCAATAGGTACTACATTCAGTGTCCTGGTATAAAGACTTTTCTAAAGGCATTGTCTCAAAGTGAGCCATAAGCCACCAGAATGACATTTCCGGATGGAATTTTCTCTGGTTTTTGCCTGCCAAATGAGTTCTGTTACACTCACAGACATAATGTTAACACTTTTGGAAACCTCAGAGTGTTTCCTATCCAATAGTACTAATTATGTGCATATCCTATTTTCTGAGCCTGAGTGGCAAGCATTTTACTTTGGGCACGCGAGACGCTCCAAAACCGTCACCCCAGCTGCCGCTCCTTGAGAGGTTAACGAGAGAATCACTGACATGATGTCAGCTGGTCCTTTTGTGGCAGGCCTGAAATGCAGTGGAAATGTTTTTTGGGGGATTTAGTTCATTTTCATGGCAAAGAGGGACTTTGCAATTAATTGCAATTCATCTGATCACTCTTCATGACATTCTGGAGTATATGCAAATTGCCATCATACAAACTGAGGCAGCAGACTGTGAAAATTTATATTTGTGTCATTCTCAAAACTTTTGGCCACGACTGTAGATTACTATGTCTAATATTTTGAGGGGTATTTTATCCTCCTTTTTCTCCCCAACTTTGTGATGTCCAATTGTGATCCAATTACGATCTTGTCCCATTGCTGCAACTCTCCAATGGGCTCGGGAGAGGCAAAGGTTGAGTCATGCATCCTCCGAAACATGACCCGCCAAACCGCACTTCGCCCGCTTAACCCGGAAGCCAGCCGCACCAAGGTGTTGGAGGAAACACCGTTCAACTGACGACAGTCAGCCTGCAGGCGCCTGGCCCACCACAAGGAGTCACTAGAGCGCGATGAGCCAATTAAAGCCCCCCGGCCAAACCTTCCCCTAACCCAGACAACGCTGGGCCAATTGTGCGCCACCCTATGGGACTCCCGGTCACGGACAGTTGTGACACAGCCTGGGAACTAACCTGAGTCTGTAGTGATGCCTTTTGGCTAATCCATATGTAGTCTGAGTGTTGGTGAAAACAGAGTTGGGTCCTGTTGAATTGGTGAAGGTCAGGGGGAGATTCCACGCAAATGAGGGCAAGAGCTATTACTTGCTATACTCTCTAAAACAGGGCGCCATTGAAAGGAATTATTATTGGGTAGCGGTTAAAGTGATGTTGGATCATTCCCAGTGTCTGTGATGCCCGTAGTTTGATGCAACGCACATCCGGTTGCAAGAACTCTTTTAAAATTTGAGTCTTTATCCTACAAAGTAATGGTAGGATATACAGTGCGTTCAGAAAGTATTCCAATTGACTTATTACACATTTTGTTGTGTTACAACCTGAATTTCAAATGGATACAATTTTTATTTTTTCAACAATCTAGACACAATACCCCATAATGACAAAGTGAAAACGTGTTTTTAGAAATGTTCGCAAATGTCTTGAAAATTAAAAACAGAAATATCTAATCTACATAAGTATTCATACTCCAGAGTCAATACAGTTTAGAATCACCTTTGGCAGTGATTACAGCTGTGAGTCTTTCTGGGTAAGTCTCTAAGAGCTTTCCACACCTGGATTGTACAATATTTGCCCATTATTTTTTTCAAAATTCTTCAAGCGCTTTCTTGTTGATCATTGCTAGACAACCATTTTCAAGTCTTGCCATAGATTTTCAAGTAGATTTAAGTCAATACTGTACCTCGGCCTCTCAGGAACATTTACTCTCTACTCGGTAAGCAACTCCAATGTAGATGTGGCCTTGTGTTTTAAGTTACTGTCCTGCTGAAAGGTGAATTCATCTCCCAGTGTGTGGTGGAAAGCAGACTGAACCAGGTTTTCTTCTAGGATTTTGCCTGTGCTTAGCTCCATTCCATTTATTAGCCACCACTATGCTTGAAAACATGGAGAGTTGTACTCAGTAATGTGTTGTATTGGATTTCCCCCAAACGTAACACTTTGTATTCAGGACAAAAAGTGAATTGCTTTACCACATTTTTTGTAGTGTTACTTTAGTGCCTTGTTGCAAACAGGATGCATGTTTTTGAATATTTTTATTCTGTACAAGATTCCTTCTTTTCACTCTGTCAATTAGGTTAGTATTGTGGAGTAATTACAATGTTGTTGATCCATCCTCAGTTTTCTCCTATCACAACCAGTAAACTCTGTAACTTTTTTAAAGTCACCATTGGCCTCATGGTGAAATCCCTGAGCGGTTTCCTTCCACTCCGGCAACTGAGGAAGGACACCTGTATCTTTGTAGTGACTGGGTGTACTGATGCACCATCCAAAGTGTAATTAATAACTTCACCATGCTCAAAGGATATTCAATGCATGTTATTTTTGTATGTACTAATTTGTGCCTTACTTTGCGAGGCATTGTCTTTGTATTTATAATGGATCCTGTGGTGGTTAATTTCTTTCTTTAGACAGGTCAATTCAACAGACACATATAAAGTGAATCGATTGAGTGCTCCACGATAATGAAGGCTGGTCGACGAATCACCCTCAGATGATTTGTTGAGGGCCCAGAGACAAAAGTACAAATGTCTTTTATAGCCAAGATACACCCTCTTCAGGATACATGACAAACAACAGATGTATGGAATGGGTCACAAGGTTAATATTAGTATGAAAGATACTTATAATTCACAGCAGACACAGGTGACAGGCCCAGGCCAAACACAGGTGACAGGCCCAGGCCAATAGTGGTCAAGTTCCTGAGGTTCAAGGACAAGGTAGCTGTTCTGGAAAAAGCCAAGAACTTGAGAGGAACGTATATCTTCCTCAACGAGGACTATCCTAAAGCTGTGTGCCAGAAGAAAAAAGAACTTATCCCAGCCATGAAAGCTGCCAGAGTTTGTGACGGCAGGTAGCCTGGCGGGTAGGAGTGTTGTGCCAGTAACCGAAATCCCTGAGCTAACAAGGTAAAAATCTGTCGTCCTGCCCTTGAGCAAGGCAGTTAACCCACTGTTCTCCGGGCACTGAGACATGTATGTCAATTAAGGCAGCACTCTGCACCTCTCTGATTCAGAGGGGTTGGGTTAAATGTGGAAGACACATTTCAGTTGAATGCATTCAGTTGCACAACTAACTAGGTATCCCCCTTTCTCTACATCCGCTATGACAGGCTCATTGTCCACCCTACCTCCAAGAAGCCTGGAAGGGAAGAGAAACCCAAGCCTATGGGTTCGTAACTTCAACCCCGCAGCAGACACACACACACACTAATTAATTAATAGACTGCTGAATGCATTTTTTTTGTTTGCTCTTTTCCATATTATGTCTATCTTTGATAAGCTACCCAGGAAAGGACTGAAAATAGCCCATATTAATATATGTAGACTTAGAAACAAGGTTCATGAAATCAATAACTTGCTAACTTCAGATAACATTCATATGTTAGCCATTTCTGAGACTCACTTAGATAATTCATTTGATGATACATCAGTAGCAATACAAGGATATAACATCTATAGAAGAGACAGACACCACAATAACAAGATCATCCACATGTATCGATCACAATTTTACTAATACTGTAAAACTTTGTTCTAAATCTGTATCCGTACCAGTTGGATGCAGTGATCACAATATTGTGGCTATATCCAGGAAAGCCACATTTCCAAAAGCTGGGCCTAAAATAGTGTAAAAGAGATCATACAAAATTATTTGCTGTGACTCTTATGTGGATGATGTTAAAAAGATTTATTGGTCTGATGTGATTAATAAGGCGCATCCAAATGCTGCACTTGATGAATTTATGAAATTGCTTCTTCCAATTATTGATAAGCATGCACCTGTTAAGAAATTGACTGTTAGAACTGTTAAGGATCTATGGATTGATGAGGAATTGAAAAACTGTATGGTTGAAAGAGTTGGGGCAAAAGGAGTGGCTAATAAGTCTGGCTGTACATTGAGAAATGATGTGACAAACGCAACAACAAAAAAGTAGAAACTGTATTATGAAGTCAAGCTCAATGATATAAAGAATGATGTAAACAAGTACCTATTTGACCTAGATAGTTTGTGTGTACGTATTGGTATTGATATGTAGGCTACATGCTCCTTTTTTAATAATGTTGTTATTTATGTCATTCTGTCCTTGAGCTGTTCTTCCTTCTCTTTGAAAGCGGAAGCTCTAGCCTTTACCCCAGTGCGGATGTTGCCTGTAATGTAAGATGTAAGATGTAAGATGGCGCCGGAGCAGAAGGCAGACGTTTTACGTGCCCCCAACCGATTGTGTCTTTTTGTTTGTTTATCTGCGTTGTTTGTCACTTATTGTTTTACTCATACCAGGCAGTGAAGCAACCAGTCAGGATGCTCTCAATGGTGCAGCTGTATACCTTTTTTGAGGGTCTGAGGACCCATGCCAAATCTTTTCAGCCTTTTTTCAGTTTTGTCGTGCCCTCTTCACGACTGTCTTGGTGTGCTTGGACCATGATAGTTTGTTGGTGATGTGGACACCAAGGAACTTGAATCTCTCAACCTGCTCCACTACAGCCCCGTCGATAAGAATGGGGGTGTGCTCGGTTCTCCTTTTCCTATAGTCCACAATCATCTCCTTTGTCTTGATCACGTTTAGGGAGAGGTTGTTGTCCTGGCACCACATGGCCAGGTCTCTGACCTCCTCCCTGTAGGCTGACTCATAATTGGCGGTGATCATGCCTACCGTTGTTGTGTCATCAGCAAACTTTATGATGGTGTTGGAGTCGTGCCTGGCCATGCACATAGGTGTTCCTTTTGTCCAGGTGGGAAATGGCAGTGTGGAGTGCAATAGAGATTGCATCGTCCGTGGATCTGTTAGGCAGTATGCAAATTGGAGTGGGTCTAGGGTTTCAGAGATAATGGTGTTGATGTGAGCCATGACCAGCCTTTCAAAGCACTTCATGGCTACAGACATGAGTGCTACGGGTCGGTAGTCATTTAGGCACTATGGTGGTCTGCCATGTTGGTATTACAGACTCAGACAGGGAGAGGTTGAAAATGTCAAACATAAACCATCACGTCCTTGGCCAAGGTGGACCCCCAGTACTTCCCACTAAGACAGCGCACTGTTCGACCGATGCCAGGATGACCAGAGGAGGGTGACGTGTGACCCCAATAGATCAAACGGTCGCTATCACGTCCAGCCCTGGGTTTCAGGCTGGCGTGTTTAGTTTCTTTTGTTTAGGAGGGTTTTGTGTTCTAGGTTGTGTATTTCTATGTTGGGGAAATGGTTCCCAATTAGAGGCAGCTGATTGTCGTTACCTCTAATTGGGAACCATATATATGTTTGTGGTTTTCAATGGGGTTTTGTGGGTCATTGTTTGTATTAGTATGTTCAGTGGTGTGTGCACTTTGTTAGCCACACCGGTGTTACGATCTTCACTTGTTTATTACTTTGCCAGTTTCGTATAAATAAAGTATGTATACTGGATACCTCGCTGCGCCTTGGTCCGTCACTCTTGAAGATCGTGACAGAATGACCCACCAAAATAGGACCAAGCAGCGAAGGAGCCAGGATTTCTGGACATGGGAGGAAATCCTGGCTGGAAAGGGACCATGGAGGAAGTCTGAGGAGTATCGCCGTCCTAAGGAGGAGCTAGAAGCAGCGAAGGCTGAGCGGCGGTTCTATGAGGAGCGATATGGTGTATGGACACCCGATTGGGAGAGATATGCTGGAACACGCCTGGCGAGGAAGCCCGAGCGGCTGGGGGGGCACACGGGGAGTTTGGCTGGTGCAGGTTGGAGACCTGAGCCAACTCCTCGCGTTTTCCGGAGGGAGCGTCGCTTTGGTAAGACACCGTGTTATGCGGTGAAGCGCACAGTGTCTCCAGTGCGCGTTCACAGCCCGGTGCGTGACTTGCCAGCTCCTCGCATCTGTCGTGCTAGGGGGAGTTGGCAGCCAGGAAAGAGGGTGTTGGCTCAGCGCTCCTGGTCTCCGGTGCGCCTCTTCGGGCCAGGATATCCTGCGCCGGCTCTGCGTGCGGTGTCTCCGGTTCACGCCCACAGCCCGGTGCGCGACATTCCAGCTCCCCTCATCTGTGAGGCTAGGGTGAGTGTGCAGCCTGGTAGGATGGTGCCGGCTCTACGATCCAGGTCTCCTGTGCGCGCTGTGGGTCCAGCACGTCCTGTCCCTGTTCCACGCACCAGGATCCCTGTGCGCATCGTGAGCCCAGCACGGCCTGTTCCTGCTCCCCTCACCAGAGTCCCAGTGCGCATCGTGAGCCCAGCACGGCCTGTTCCTGCTCCCCGCACTAGAGTCCCAGTGCGCATCGTGAGCCCAGCACGGCCTGTTCCTGCTCCCCTCACCAGAGTCCCAGTGCGCATCGTGAGTCCAGCACGGCCCGTTCCTGCTCCCCGCACCAGAGTCCCAGTGCGCATCGTGAGTCCAGCACGGCCTGTTCCTGCTCCCCTCACCAGAGTCCCAGTGCGCATCGTGAGTCCAGCACGGCCCGTTCCTGCTCCCCGCACCAGAGTCCTAGTGCGCTTCGTGAGTCCAGTACAGCCTGTTCCTGCTGATCGTACCAGGCTTCTACGGTGTAGTACCAGCCTGGTACGGACTGTTTCGGCTTCTAGCCCCGGGCCTCCGGTGCGTCTTCTCGGGCCAGCACGGCCGGCACCGGAGCCGCCACCATGGACTAAGAGACCCACCCGAGGACCCCCCCCGCGCCTTTGGGGGGGGTAATGTCACGTCCAGGCCTGGGTTTCAGGCTGGCGTGTTTAGTTTGTTTTGTTTAGTAGGGTTTTTTGGTTCTAGGTGATATATTTCTATGTTGGGTTATGGTTCCCAATTAGAGGCAGCTGATTGTCGTTACCTCTAATTGGGAACCATATATATGTTTGTGGTTTTTCACTAGGGTTTTGTGGGTTATTGTTTATACTGATGGTTTGAGTGTATTATGTTCACAGTAGTTACGATCTTCGTTTGTTTATTATTTTGCCCAGTTACGTTAAATAAAGTATGTATACTGGAAGCATCGCTGCGTCTTGGTCCATCACTACAGAAGATCGTGACAGTCGCGGACAGCTCCCACACCACCGGTGCCACCAGGCAAGAGGCCGGAAGTATGGGAGTGTGATCCATGGACCGCTTAGTGTTCTGGGAACCTGGTCTTTAGGACAGGGTGAAAACAAAACGGGTAAAGAACATGGCAAGGGTTCAGTCTCCTCGCCGCCCGGATTGCGGTGGTCAGTCCAGATGAGAAAGGGGTGTTTAGCCCCCTCAAGCCAATGTCTCCACACCTTCAGAGCCTTGACTACAGCTAACAACCCCCACATCATAGTTTCGCTCCACCAGGCTGAGCCTCTTCGGAAAAAAAAGCACAGGGGTGGAGCTTTGGTGGCGTACCCGAGCGCTGAGAGAGCACGGCTCCTATTCCTGCCTCGGACGCATCCACCTCTACTATGAATGCCAAAGAGAGATCCGGATGAGGCAGCACGGGAGCCGAGGTAAACAGAGCCTTCAGGTGACCAAAAGCCCTGTCCGCCTCAGCCGACCACTGCAGTCGCACCAGTCCCCCCTTCAGCAGTGAGGTAATGGGAGCCGCTACCTGACCAAAGCCCCAGATAAAACTCCGGTAGTAGTTGGCAAACCCTAGAAACCACTGCACTTCCTTTACCGTGGTGAGAGTTGGCCAATTACGCGCGGCTGAAATGCAGTCACTCTCCATCTCCACCCCTGAAGTGGAAATGTGATACCCTAGGAAGGAGATGGACTGCTGGAAGAACAGACACTTCTCAGCCTTGACGTACAGGTCATGCTCCAATAACCGTCCAAGCACCCTGCGCACCAGGGACACATGCTCGGCGCGTGTAGCGGAGTATATCAGCATGTCATCAATATACGCCTGTGCAGGTCCCTGAAAATCTTGTCTACAAAAGCCTGGAAAACTGATGGAGCATTCATCAACCCGTACGGCATGACGAGGTACTCATAGTGCCCTGAGGTGGTACTAAATGCCGTCTTCCACTCGTCCCCCTCCCGGATACACACCAGGTTGTAAGCGCTCCTGAGGTCCAATTTTGTGAAGAAGGGCGCCCCGTGCATTGACTCCATCGCACTGGCTATGAGAGGCAGCGGGTAGCTGTACCTCACAGTGATTTGGTTGATACCTCGATAGTCAATGCACGGGCGCAGACCTCCATCCTACTTCTTCACAAAAAAGAAACTCGAGGAGGCAGGTGAAGTGGAGGGCCGAATGTACCCCTGCCCCAGGGATTCGGAGACATATGTTTCCATAGCCGCCGTCTCCTCCTATGACAGGGGATACACGTGACTCCTGGGAAGTGCTGCGTCTACCAGGAGATCTATCGCACAATCCCCCGTCAATGGGGTGGTAATTTAGTCGCCCTCTTCTTACAGAAGGCGAGAGCCAAATCGGCATATTCAGAGGGGATGCGCACAGTGGAGACCTGGTCTGGACTTTCTACCGTAGTCGCACCGACGGAAACCCCTAAACACCTCCCCGAGCACTTTCGTGACCACCCCTTGAGAGCCCTCTGTTGCCACGAAATAGTGGGGTCATAGCAGGCCAACCAGGGTAGGCCCAGCACCACGGGAAACGCAGGAGAATCAATAAGGAAAATACAAATTTTCTCCTTGTGACACTCCTGCGTAACCATGACCAGTGGAGCGGTGGCCTCCCTAATCAGCCCTGACCCTAATGGTCGGCTATCTAGGGCATGCACAGGGAAGGGCATATCCACAGAAACAATGGGGATCCCTAAATTCTGGGAAAATGATCTGTCAATAAAATTCCCAGCTGCGCCGGAATCTACGAGCGCCTTATGTTGGGAATGAGGGGAAAACTCAGGAAATTTCATAAACAAAAACATGTGAGCAACAGGGGGCTCTGGGTGAGCCTGGTGCCGATTCACGTGGGGTGACACGAGAGTGCCCTGCCTGCTGCCTCGACTCCCTGAGGAACCCCCCAGCACCGACCAGCAGTGTGCCCTCTGTGGCCACAGATGGTGCAGGGAACGGCCACTCCTCCGGTCGCCCTAAGCGCAGCACCTCCCAGCTCCATGGGCGTCGGATCGGAGGTGCTAGGGGATGGAACTGACAGGCCCCGATCCGGACGTCCGTGGGTAGCCAGCAGGTTTTCCAGTCAGATGGACATGTCCACCAGCTGGTCAAACGTGAGGGTGGTGTCTCTGCAGGCCAACTCCCAACGGACGTCCTCGCGCAGACTGCACCGGTAGTGATCGATTAGAGCCCTGTCGTTCCATCCCGCGCTGGCGGCCAGGGTCCGGTTGTCCAAAGCAAAATCATGTGCGCTCCTCGTCCCCTGCCTCAGGTGGAACAGACGTTCACCCGCCGCTCTACCCTCAGGCGGGTGGTCGAACACTGCCCGAAAGCGGCGTGTGAACTCTGCGTAATGGTCCAACACCGTCTCTCCTTCCATCCATACGGCGTTGGCCCACTCCAGGGCTTTGCCTGAGAGACAGGAGACGAGGGCGGACACGCTCTCAAATCCCGAAGGAGCCGGGTGGAAGGTCACCAGGTAGAGTTCCAGCTGGAGTAGGAACCCATGGCATCCAGCAGCCGAATCCCACTGGGACCTGGTGAAGAAGGGGTGGACAGTGGTGCCTGTTGTAGTGGTGCTGGTGGAGGCGCTGGAAGAACTCCTCCTCTCTCCCATCGATCCATTGTATGCAGCATGCGATCCATGGCGGTGCCGAGACATTGTAACATGGTCGCATGCTGCTGGACGTGCTCCTTGACCATCAACGGGATGTCGTCTGCTCCTGCTGACTCCATTCGTAGTGGTGCGTGATTCTGTGAATGGTCTGGGTGTAGCTGGTGCAGAGGAGTCAGGTGCAGGGCAGCAGAGATGAGTACCACAAGTCATTTTACTCAAAATACGTACTCATTACAATAAGAAATAACCAAGCCCACAATACGGACCAAAAACACAAAACAATCACGCACAACAAACATGGGGAAAACAGAGGGTTAAATAATGAACATTTAATGAACATTGGGGAATTGAAACCAGGTGTGTTTAACAAGACAAAACAAATGGAACATGAAAAGTAGATTGGCGATGGCTAGAAGACCGGTGACGTCGACCGCCGAACGCCGCCCGAACAAGGAGAGGGACCGACTTCGGCGGAAGTCGTGACAATATGCCGATGACTCAAGATTTATATTAAGTCCGCAAGCTAGATCAATGCAATGTCTCATTGAAGATAACTTTTCTGGACTCTCTGGACTAAAACCTAATTATGTGCAATATTACGTATGGGATCTTTACAAAATACAACTTTTACATTACCCTGCAGTTTACTTATAAAATGGGCTGACTGTGAAGTAGACATGCAAAAAATATAAATGAGACTCTCCACAATGAATTTCAATAGAAAACTTTTAAAAATAGACAAATCCTGCTACCATGGAGAGGTAAATACCTGTCTATTTATGTCAAATTTGCCCTGATTAACTCCTTAGTCATATCTCAGTTTACTCACTTACTTATGGAGCTGCCTACTCCTGATGATTTGTTTTTCAAATCATATGAGCAAAAAATATTTTGATTTATCTAGTATGCTAAACCAGACAAATAAAGCGTGCCTATCTATATAATGAATATGAACTGGGTGGATTGAGATTATTAAATATAAAAGCACTAAACCTCTCTCTAAAAGCTTCACTTATACAACTGGTCTGTTTTCCCAAAACAAAAGATCAAAACTGGAGGAATAAAAATAGCATGAATAGGAAGTATACCAGTCTCATTTGAGGACCTGGATGTTTTATAGTTGTGACATACAAAAAAATAGTTAGGAAGAGATTTTTGATGTACTGATTCCATGGTACAGGGTGTATGAGTTGATATATAAAACGACGCAAGATTCAAGACTTTGTGCTTTTCAGCTAAACGTATTGTACAGAATTCTTGCCACCAACAACATTTGGAATATTTGGAGCATACAATCATCGCAGCTCTGCAGATTTTGTTGTGAGGATGAAGAACCAATAGACCATTTGTTTTGGTATTGCCCTCAGGTAGCCTGGTTCCGGTCTCAGGTTCAGGAATGGCTGAAAATGCAGAACATTGATCTAAAACTGCCTCTAGAAATAGCATTGTTGGGAGATCTGGAGAGACCTGGTCAGTCAATTACTAATTTGCTAATACTCTTAGTAAAAGTATTTATCTTCAACTCGCAATCTGTGGATTCTATTTGATTAGATAGATTCAAGGTGTATGTTAAACATCACAGCATAGTTGGATGATATATGGTGCGTATAAATCTGAACAGGGTGGCCAGCAGAGATAGGTGGGATGGGCTGAGCGATGCTAAGGGTTGGCATGTGGAATTGGATACAAGTGGGAGTGGAGTTGCTGGGCGGGGGATAGAATGACAGTCAAAGACAAAAATGTAAAAAAATTAAGTCAAAATAAAACAAAACATAAGTAAGTTTGAATGACACTGATGGGCAGTGTTGTTACAGCTAATGCCTGGTTGCCTGAGGCTGCCTGAGGCTGATGCCTGAGGGCTGGTGGCCTGGCAGAAGGGAGCTTGGGCCGGTGGCTGATGGGTCTCTGTGTCACGACTTCCGCCGAAGTCGGTTCCTCTCCTTGTTCGGGCGGCATTCGGCGGTCGACATCACCGGTCTTCTAGCCATCGCCGATCCACTTTTCATTTTCCATTTGTTTTGTCTTGTTTTCCATCACACCTGGTTTTAATTTTCCCTCATTACTGTTGTTTATTTAACCCTCTGTTTCCCCCATGTCTGTGCGGGGAATTGTTTGTTGGCATGCCGGTTTACGCTGGGTTTGTCTGTTTTTCACCCGTGCTTTGTGGCAGCCGTTATTTGTACGTGTATTTTGTACTTTGTGCTGCCTTACTTGATTTTGGGCATTTGTTTGTGACGCGGTTGCATTCCTTATTTAACATTGCCTTAGTAAAGTACTTAGTCCACTCATCTCTGCTCTCCTGCGCCTGACTTACCTACACCAGCTACACCCACCGCATGACACTCTGGTTCAGGTACCGTTTTGTTTACCTTGTGGGAGATCTGTTGACGTGCCCTTGAGCAGGCCGTTGACCCTGGTTGCTGCTGTGGGTCGCTCTGTATGGGAGTCTGTTAGATGACTGAATGTGATGTAGATGTTGAGCAGCTTCACAGCAAGTAGATTGTATGTTTTAATATTCAATAAAAAAGTCCTGTGTGATGGTAATAAGTCCACAGTCACAAAGGAAGTGTATGTAGGCTTACGTGTTTTTAATCAATGCTCAACATTTCACCATGAAAATCATATTTTATGAAACACAGGAAATTGATAAGACTTTGGTCTTGTTTATTCAGCAGCTTCTTTTCCCTGTAAGAAGAAAGAATAGAATGGATCAGTATTAATAACGAACATGATAATATATCAATACTTGGAAATAACAGAATGCATCAAGTATTTAAGACTCAGTTCTCAGCTTGATTTTCGATTACCTTTTATTTAGATTTTTTATTTACCCTGTCCTGAAAACCTGAATACATTTGAGTGATTGTAAGATTGAAGAATGAATCATAGGTGGTGTTGTGGTCATGTTTGAACATGAGTCAGGTGTAGGTTTAGCAGCAGTTCTGTACCTTTCCGCTGTCGCGGCTCTTGGCTCTGAGCTTGTTGACCTGAGTCTCAGCAATGTCAGCACGCTCCTCAGCCTCCTCCAGCTCATTCTGAACCTTCCGGAACTTAGACATGTGCTGGTTGGATGCTTCCTCCTGGGTGAGGAAAAGAGAGGGAGAGCATAACATCAGTATTGAAAGTTTGAAGCTTCAGGTAGCAAATTAATATATATATTTTTCAAGATATTTAAAAAAAAAAATTATTGAGAGATTTAGGATAGCAATGTACTGTGTGTGTATGTATGTATGTATGTATGTATGTATGTATGTATGTATGTATGTATGTATGTATGTATGTATGTATGTATGTATGTATGTATGTATGTATGTGTGTATATATATATATATATTAGGGAGATAGATGATATAGCAGAGAACGTGAGTAGTGGAACAGAGGATCAACCTGCTGCTTCCAGCGGCGTATGTGATCCAGGAGAGTCAGCACTACCACCAGATTTTTCTAAACCTATTCAATCAGTTAGTTAGATTTATTGGTCTAGGTAGTCTTCTTATTAACTTTCCTAACCCTGACAGTCATTCTGAATGCAGTTTTAAAAAATACTACTGTCCTACTGTCTCGATTCCGATAGGAATTACACATCACTTTGCAAGCCAGCATTATGTGATTTGCAGGCCTGATGTGGCCTGTAAACAAGGAGTTTCCTAACACCACTGTGTTAGCGTTAAACTAGGCCATCAAAGTTAAGCCTTATCATATATGTATTGTCATAGAGTTACATTTTTATGATCGCATTTGCCTAGGTACTCCCTTGGTGAAAGCCACAAGCCTTTAAAAGGGAAGAATTCAATAACCATGTCTCTGTCACTAACAAATCCAGTCATGGGTGGTAACTCTACAAATCCAGTCATGGGTGGTAACTCTACAAATCCAGTCATGGGTGGTATCTCTACAATTACCTGGAAAAGAAAAGGCACCCTGGGAAATATGCAAATGAGGATTTACAACATCCAGTGTTAAAACGACACACAAAAATAATATTTACTGTAACACTACAGGTGTTAATTTCTTAAATAGAGAAAGTGTAACAGTGTCAGCACTAAGCAATGTGAGTCCAGTTAACTCTAAATCAGGTGTTATGTTTTACACTGTAGGTGTTGTGTATTAATCTACAGTAGAGCTATGCAAACACCACAATCATGCTAATTTGAACACATTAAGTGTTGAATGGGGAACACTGCAACACTTTCAAAAGTGTTATTTTAACACCAGTCCAGTGGGACAAATATGTTCAATGAAAATAGAGTACATTTGACACTTTCAGAGTTAAATGTAAACCATTGATTTTGCTGTGTAGGAGTCACTGTGCATACATTTCTTCAGAAATTACTTGCACTATCAACTGAGTCAATGTTGACTGATGTGCAGTAGCAACACTTCAACTAAACTGTCTGGAAGTTTTGTAATGTCTACTAGGGAATGTCTGTGACTCACCGCTTCCTCAGCCTGCCTCTTGTAGGCCTTGACTTTCATCTGCAGCTTATCTACCAGGTCCTGAAGTCTGCCAACGTTCTTCTTATCCTCCTCAGTCTGTGGGAGAAGTTAAAAGAATCAATAGTCTGTAGTTTAACACACAAACCAGTGTGCTTTAGTGTGTGAAGAATGCACTTTTTCTTACCTGGTAAGTGAGCTCCTTGACTCTGCGCTCATACTTGCGGACTCCCTTGACTGCGTCTACACCTCTTCTCTGCTCGGCCTCCACCTCAGTCTCGAGCTCACGCACCTTTGTGGAAGAAATAAATGTAGGCATTTACGTGAGGTGGTGAAATCAGACATAACAAATCTTTGTAAAACAGAGGAATGTACTTCTACTGGTCAAGAAGGCACAAGTGTTGTCTGTTCCTTTGTACTTTTACGATATTAATTAAAGGGGTCTATAATGAAAGCAACTACTTTTCATGATGTAGGTGGGTTATTGAGAGAAATCGTCATGACATAATTCCCTGTGTATATAACTCCCCCCGGGTAAAAAGTTATGTCACAATTTGTTTTCAGCACTTTCCCTGGCTGTCACTACCTTGACTTCACCTCGGGCCTAAGAACATCTCTTAGTCAGGAGTTATCACACGATAATCCCCGGGTTCTCATGCCTTACTGCTAAAATACCCTGACTTTAGCTTTTAAGAGTTAATTACTCATAAATGTAATAATAAAACTTAGAAAATGCATTTAAACACAGTAATCTTCAGGGGGCACTTATTAAACATGTAAATAGCCAGTATGCCATATTCAAATCTGACCAAAAGTAGCTTTCTTTGTGTCAGAAAATCCTCAAGGGAAACATACCTTGTTTTTATATGATCAAATACATTTCCAGAATTTTGTCTTTCAATCCACCCTGCTGTTAACTCACCCTGGACTCCAGTTTCTGGAGCTGCTTCTTGCCTCCCTTCATGGCCAGATTCTCAGCCTCATCCAGGCGGTGCTGCAGGTCCTTGACTGTGACCTCCAGGTTCTTCTTCATCCTCTCCAGGTGAGAGCTGGTGTCCTGCTCCTTCTTCAGCTCCTCAGCCATCATGGCCGCCTGGAATGGTAGTTTGTTTAATTTATGCACCAACTGGCACCAATCATNTTTTGACCCGTACCTGGGAGTGCAGCAGTCCGACGCGCTCGCTGGCGTCCACCAGCTCAGTCTCAGCCACTTTGCGGCCTCTCTCTGTCTGCTCCAGAGCAACTCTCAGCTCCTCGATTTCAGCCACCATCAGACCGTTTCTGCGCTCCACCATGGCTGCCTGCTCCTTCATATCCTCTGAGGCGCGGACGGCATCATCAAGGTGCAATTGGGCATCCTGGGGTTCACAATGAATTAGGAATTGTGGAATTAGGGCGATACGATTGGTGAGAGAAATGTTAATGGGTAAAAATGTTCCTAATATCCCGACCTTTCTACACTCTTAGAATTAGTGGTGACTCAAGGAACCCCTAGAGATCCTCAAGGAACCCCTAGAGATGTTCAAGGAACCCCTAGAGATCCACAAGGAGCCCCTAGAGATCCTCAAGGAACCCCTAGAGATCCTCAAGGAACCCTGGAGATCCTCAAGGAACCCCTAGAGTTCCTCAAGAGTTCCTTTGGTTAGTTGGGGGGTTCTTGGATTAACCTTTAATGGCTCACTGTAGCAACGGGTCCATGTAGGAACCCCTGGAGTGGAGGCATGGCTTAGTAGGGGCATGGCTTTAAGATAGATTGTTTTGGGGGCCGACCGTTAGAGTAAATTTAATTAATGTTCATCTGTTCTGTTGTATTGTCATCACATGTTAATAAGGTTGAACACTGACAGTTGGACTATTTACAACCAATCAAAGTTGGACTATTTACAACCTTCTTCTTGTATGTAATCAGCAATTACTAAATTATTATATTACAATATTCAATATGCATAAATATTCAAGAAATATACAAATTTGCAGTAGACAGGAATGACATTTATGCTAAAGGATGACAAAAAATAACCCTCCAATAAGCAACGTCTCCAATCTGATAGGCTGCCACCTCTACAATATATTATTAAATAGGTTCAAAATGAACCCTCCAATAAGCCACGTCTCCAATCTGATAGGCTGCCACCTCTACAATATATTATTAAATAGGTTCAAAAAAAGAACCCTCCAATAAACCACGTCTCCAATCTGATAGGCTGCCACCTCTACAATATATTATTAAATAGGTTAAAAAAAAGAACCCTCCAATAAACCACGTCTCCAATCTGATAGGCTGCCACCTCTACAATATATTATTAAATAGGTTAAAAAAAATAACCCTCCAATAAGCCACGTCGCCAATCTGATAGGCTGCCACCTCTACAATATATTATTAAATAGGTTTAAAATGGAACCCCTCCAATCACAAAACGGTTCCGGTTTCAGAGGGCTTCCTCTACGAACCTTTTTCAACTGGAAAGGTTCTGCCGGTGTGGCAACCCAAAAGGTTCTCCCAGGAACCTTCTAAGAGTGTACAGTATATTAGTCCACTCTATTCCATTCCTCTGATCTACTGATTCACGAACAAGTCCCTCCCCATGTTCAGGTTTTTGAGCCTGATGTCCCAGTCCCATTACCTTGAGCTGTCCCTGGACGTTCCTCAGCTGTTTCTGGGCCTCAGCGGCCTGCCTGTTGGCGTGGCTCAGCTGGATCTCCATCTCATTCAGGTCTCCCTCCATCTTCTTCTTCACCCTCAGGGCGTCATTCCTGCTCCTGACCTCAGAGTCCAGGGTGCTCTGCATGGAGTCAACCACCCTCTGGCTGTTCCTCTTGATCTGCTCCATCTCCTCATCCTTCTCAGCCAGCTTCCTGTCCACCTCACCCTTGATCTGGTTCAGCTCCAGCTGCACACGCAGAATCTTGGATTCCTCGTGCTCCAGTGTTCCCTGGATGAAGAGAAGCAGTCAGACAAATTGTGCTCAATATATTTGGATGTGTTTAACACAAATAATTACAAACTGAATTTACGACTACAATAAACACTGTTACAGGAAGCATTGGATTGTAGTTGGCATTGGCAAGTGTAACACTGCTTTTCCTATCAAACAGCTGTAGTTTGCACCTCAGCCTCCTCCAGAGCGGTCTGGATCTCAGACTTCTCTGTCTCCACGGTCTTCTTGGCCTTCTCCAGCTCATGGATGCTCTTGCCAGTCTCTCCGATCTGCTCAGTCAGGTCAGAGATCTCCTCTGCACACACAAACACAGGAGCTGTTTAGACTCAAGAGATTTCCACAATGGATATCGCCAATGCACTGAAGTTGATAATGAATCATAATAACAGCTAATTCATTAACAGTACTTCATACTGTCTTGATAATCTAATTGCCCACCACATCATTGGGTTGTTCAAAGGAATACCAATTCAAAGATTTAAAAACTTATATTTTATACCTTACATGAAAATTCTGAGATTGTGTAATAGTAACTTTGATATAACGTTAAAGATTCCAGTTGATTCCATTTTCAAACACTGGTCAAACATCAGTCAAGATGAACTGCTGTCAAATGCTCACGTTGCAGGTTCTTGTTCTCTCTCTTCAGAGTCTCCAGATGATCCAGAGCCTCCTCGTAGGAGTTCTTCATCTTGAAGAGTTCAGTGCTCATAGAGCGAGCCTCCTTCTGAGCTCCTTCCAGCTCAGCCTGGCCCTCCTCATACTTCTGCTTCCACTCTGCCAGAACCTAGGGAAAGCCATGGGATTTTCATTACAACTCATTGATGGAGAGTTTTGAATCAGAAATATGCTACAATTATACTACAACTGATCAAATAGCAGACGGAAAATATCACCCTAGAGTGAGGTTTATAAATGTTCACCTTGTCAAAGTTCCTCTGCTTCTTGTCAAGGTTGGCGGCCATTGCGTTTGCTCTCTCAACGTCAATCATGAGGTCCTCCACCTCTCCCTGCAGCCTCTGCTTGGTCTTCTCCAGGGAGGC
>QNTS01006088.1:21452-34381 GCA_003317085.1 Hucho hucho
TATATTTTCATTCAATTCAGACCTATATGATTAGTGAACCTTTTTTTATAAAGGAAAACGTTACAATCAGTTTCGCTAGTGGCGTTGCTCGCCTGCTTTGACACTGTAGATGGCAAGTTCAGAAAATTGTATATTCTCTGATGACTGAGAAAGAGCAGAGAATAAAGGATCTGAAAAGGGAAGAAGGAATAAAGAAGTCCTCATGGTGAATATGAAACAATTGTCATGGCCAGTAGAATGTGTCTGTCTTGGGTGGTCGGGTTGAAGTAAACATGGCATTGCTCTGTCCCCACAGGAGATAATGTCAGTCTCTCCTCTCTCCTTCCTCTCCCTCTTCCTCTCCCCTCCTCATCTTCCTTTCCCTTTTCTTCTCCTCCTCTCCTCTCCTCTCCCTTCCTCTTCCTCCTTCTCCTACTATCTTCCTCTCTTCCTTCTCTCTTCCTTCTCTCCTCCTTTCCTTTCCTCCTCTCCTCCTCCTCTCCCTCTCCTCCTCCTCCTCCTCTCCCTCTCCCTCCTCCTCCTCTCCCTCTCCTCTCCCTCCTCCTCCTCTCCCTCTCCTCTCCCTCCTCCTCCTCCTCCTCCTCTCCCTCCTCCTCCTCTCCATGTAGAGAGTAGGAGTCCATGTAGAGAACATTCGAAAGTGAGCGTTTAATGCCTTTAGCACAGATGTTGTCTAACAAACGTTCATAAGTGTTTTGTGAAGCCAGTGAGGACAGGAGACATGAAGTGAAGGTGATATCTGTCTGAGTGTGTCAAATGGTCACTTAGAATCCCATGCCTTTAGCCAAAACACAACCTGGGCAGCAGATCCCAAAAAACACGTACCTCTCACATTCTTTTTATTTCCCTGCAGAAGAAGATCAGGGACAATAGTTTTGATTACTGGATTTCTCATGTCTAGTGGTGACAGACTTCGTTAGGATGTTTCTTCGATAATTAATCAAGTCAGTCTCATCCCCCTTTGTTATTATCTCTGTAGAGGCTACTTCATCACCATTTCTCAGTTCACTCTTTTTCCCCCCACATATCTAGCCCATTGTTTGTTTGTTTGTTTACCAATAACCAAACTAAAGGACATTTTTATGAAGCGTAGCGGCAAGACGTAGCCATTGTTTTGTTTCTCCAGAATCCAGATAGACGACACCCATTAAACAGTCATTAGTTATAAGAAAATAATAAAAGACTCTTAGTGGATCCATAGAAATGAGTTTCAACTGTGTTTCTGTGAACTTTTATCTGGTGGACCCCTACTACATCCATCTTAATCACTTTACTACTTAGCTTTTAATTGGAAGAGAAAGTCAAAGGCCTGCAGATCAGAGGAGTACAGCTGGATGTCTCAGAAAACAAAAGACCCAGCTTCTCTGGTGCGCTAACGGTACTTTTCACACCAGTTCTGTAGTATTGGAGATAATATACCATTTTGTCAGGATTTATTGCCACGTGACCAACAGCACGACCCACATCAGAAGTAGTAGCTTACAGAAGAGAGGTAGAGGTATTCTAACTTAGACAAATAAAAACAAACAACTTAAAATGGCCGTCAAACCGTTCATTTTTTTTGGACTTTTCTCTCCTCTTAAAATCAGTGTTTGCTGTCAGCTAATATAGTATTTCCTAGGATTGAACACAGCCATACTGAGAATCTGTGACATTTTCACTTCTCAACGGCTGCTCTTGTACACTCGCTGAGGAGGAGGAGGAGGAGGTGGAGGAGGAGGAGGAGGTGGAGGTGGAGGAGGGATTGAGGAGGAGGATGGAGGGATGGAGTGATGGAGGTAGAGGGATGGAGGTGGACGGATGGAGTATTAGTCACATGCATACCTAAGAACCTGGGTGTCTCTGGAGGAAGACATTACGCTCTGAACCGAAGCCAGAGAAGACTCTGCTTGGCTTCTCACAGGAGGACGGGAGGGAGGGAGGGGTAAACAGCTGAGGGCTGTAGATCGTAGGTGGCAGAGAGAGAGTTATGCACAATGGGAAATAGAAATCATGGCTGGCAGCTGAGCAGCAGAAAAGGAGTAGAGGAGGCTGGGACACTAGGAGGCTGGGAGACTGGGAGCCTGGCAGTCTGGGAGACTAGGAGGCTGGGAGGCTGGGAAGCTAGGAGAATGGGAGACTGGGAGGCTGGCAGTCTGGGAGACTAGAAGGCTGGGAGGCTGTCAGTCTGGGAAGCTAGGAGGCTGGGAGGCTGGCAGTCTGGGAAGCTAGGAGGCTAGGAAGCTGGCAGTCTGGGAAGCTAGGAGGCTGGCAGTCTGGGAAGCTAGGAGGCTGGGAGACTGGGAGGCTGGCAGTCTGGGAAGCTGGGAGGCTGGCAGTCTGGGAAGCTAGGAGGCTAGGATTCAAGGAGGCTGGGAGGCTGCCATTCTGGGAGGCTCGGAGGCTGGGAGTCTGGGAAGCAATGAGGCAAGGAGACTAGGAGGCTGGGAGACTAGGAGGCTGGGAGACTAGGAGGCTGGGAGGCTGGGCCCCACATGGTCCACATGGCCTGAGGCTGGATGTGGAGGATGAGTGGAGAGAATGGTGGAGAGAATGGGGCGAGCCGGCAGGGTGAGACTTGAGAGGCCTCTTACTGTCCGACAGTTGGAGTTATGAAACGTACTGTCAGCATATGATGAATAAGGGCTTCAAAGTGGCTTTGTAATGAACAACAAAGGACAACAACATCAACAACATAACAAAAAAAATATTTAAAAAAATTCTCAGACCAGCAAGACACAGTCATAAAGTTTGTCCCAAATGGCCCCCTATTCCCTACATAGTGCACTAGTTTTACCCAGAGCCCTATGAGGAATAGGTTGCTATTTGGGATGCAAACACAGTCATACTGTTAGAGAAAAGTGGCCACTAATGCAGAACAGAACCAAGCAGCTGTTTGATGGAACAACTGAAGGCTTCACGGACCGTTTTGGTGGAGTAAAACCTCAAACAGAAAATGGTGTGCGTCCCAAATGGCACCCTATTCCCCAATATAGAGCACTACCAGCCTGGTCAAATGTAGTGTCCTATAAAGGAAACAGGCTGCCATTTGGGACACAGATATGGAAATACCCTAACCCCCAGGTCACCTAGCTAGAGGGAGCCACCGGGCCCAGTCTGGACTCCCCGCTGGGCTACTTAGCGCCTGAATAAAAGACAGGCCACCCTGCCTGATTGAACACATGGACACATAATGAAACAAGTTGTAAGAATTGTAAATTGGTAGCACCCCGTTCTGCTCCTTCTATCAGAACACTGGAGTACAGTAAGTGAATGAGTTCTTCTGTGTAAAAGTCTTGTTGTGTTCATGTGGACTCATTGGATGGTTGTCTCATCACAGGATGATTCAGAGAATGATAGAGGAGTGTGGATCCACAAAGGGCCAAGAGAGGTACTTGTCTTGCAACCCCTCAATGCTTACAGGTGTGTATGTCTGTGTGGATGGACTTTCTGCATGCAGATGGAGATCAGTGGAACTCACTCAGCCTGGTGGGTCCCCACTTGACTTAGCGATTCAGTGGAGCGGCTGGAAAGATGCTTCAGGAGGGTGGTTGTGTGTGTTGGAGGGGCAGAGGGCCTGGGTTCAAGTCAAGAGGAAGTGATACTTGCTCAGCAGGTAGCGTGACGTCCTTTACACACGTGCAGGTCAGTATTGTGTCAACTTGGGGCATGGTAGGCAACTGATTGTATGAACACATTCAGACAGTGTACACCTCAACAAATGTTTTATTTAACCTTTTTTAACAAGGCAAGTCGGTTAAAAACTAATTCTTATTTACAATGACTGCCTAACCCTGGCGACGCTGGGCCAATTGCCAGTTTTGTGCCACGCTACAGGAATCCCAATCACAGCTTGTTGTGATACAGACTGGAATCGAACCAGGGTCTGTAGTGACACCGCTAGCACGGAGATGCAGTGCCTTAGACCACTGCGCCACATCGGAACAGTTGGTCCATAGTTAAAAGGAATCAAACTGAATTGAATAAGGTAAGTATGCTAAATCGCTTAAAACAATTGAATGACTCCAGCGTAAGCAGGGGTTAAGATGCTCTCTGTTGATCTTCCATCTAAATTGCCTTTTTCAGAGCAAAAATATATAGCTCCATGTCACGTAAATAGTCAACGTAATAACAGGTCTCACACACACTGAGGGAAAATTACAGCATAGTTTTGTTTCCATGTATTTGTCACTAGATAATGGCAGGGAATCAAACAGAGACATTTCCATATTCATCTCGTTCTATTTTCTGTTCTCCGATGCGTTTGTATCTCCGTGTCACTTCCTCTTTGTGTTGTCCCCTGTGCCCTTTGAAATAGGTTTTTGGGGACGATTGCATCTTGTCAAGTTTTATGCGTGACAAATAACACATGCTCTCATAGCTGAGATATCTTTTTGTCCCAAAATTAAAGACGTGTCACAGGATATATGTGTCCCAGATGGCACCCTATTCCCTGTATAGTGCACTACTTTTGACCAGAGCCCTATTCCCTATATAGTAGGGAATAGGACGCTCCCCATCCAACCTGACAGAGCTTGAGAGGATCTGCAGAGAAGAATGGGAGAAACTCCCCAAATACAGGTGTGCCAAGCTTGTAGCGTCATACCCAAGAAGACTCAAGGCTGTAATCGCTGCCAAAGGTGTTTCAACAAAGTACTGAGTAAAGGGTCTGAATACTCATGTAAATGTTATATTTCTGTTATTTATTTTTAATACATTTTTTTTATTTATTCTAAAAACCTGTCTTTGCTTTGCCATTATGGGGTATTGTGATGTCATTATGGGGTATTGTGATGTCATTATGGGGTATTGTGATGTCATTATGGGGTATTGTGATGTCATTATGGTGTATTGTGTGTAGATTGATGAGCAAATCTTGTTTTTTTTTTAATAAGGCTGTAACGTAACAAAATGTGGAACAAGTCAAGGGGTCTGAGTACTTTCCCAATGCACTGTATGGTGCACTCCTTTTTAATTGAACCCTATGGGCCCTGGTCTAATGTAGTGCACTATAAAGGGTGGCAGGTAGCCTAGTGGTTAGAGTGTTGGGCCAATGACTGAAAGGTTACAAGATCAAATCTCTGAGCTGACAAGATAAAAACAAATCTGTTGTTCTGCCTCTGAACTTGGCAGTTAACCCACTGTTCCTAGGCTGTCATTGTACATAAGAATTTGTTCTTAACTTACTTGCCTAGTTAAATAAAGGTTAAATAAAAAAAATATAGGACATAGGGTGTAATTTGGGATGCAAAGGACCTTTGTGTTCCTTCAGCATAGTCCCAGAATACTCTGCTCCATTAAATATTGGAAAGCTTATCCTCAAAGTGGAGGTGTTTCCTACCTTCATCACCTGGGAGTGGCCTGTCAGGAAGTCCATGACCCAGTTGCACAGGGTGGGGTTCAGTCCCAGGGCCTTGAGCTTGATGATGAACTTGGAGGGTACTATGGTGTTGAATGCTGAGCTGTAGTCAATGAACATTCTTACTTTGGTATTCCTCTTGTCCAGATGGTATAGGGTAGTGTGCAATGCGATGGTGATTGCATCATCTGTGGATCTATTGGGCGGTAAGCAAATTGAAGTGGGTCTAGGGTGTCAGGTAAGGTAGAGGTGTTATGATCCTTGACTAATCTCTCAAAGCACTTCATGATGACAGAAGTGAGTGCTGCGGGGCAATAGTCATTTAGTTCAGTTACCTTTGCTTTATTGGGTACAGGAACAATGGTGGCCATCTTGAAGCATGTGGGAACAGCAGACTGGGAAAGGGAGAGATTGAATATGTCCGTAAACACACCAGCCAGCTGCTCTGCGCATCCTCCGAGGACGCGGCTAGGGATGCAGTCTGCGCCGGCAGCCTTGCGAGGGTTAACACGCTTAAATGTCTTACTCAGGTAGGCCACGGAGAAGGAGAGCCCACAGTCCCCGGTAACGGGCTGCGTCGGTGGCACTATGTTATCCTCAAAGCAGGTTAAGAATGTGTTTAGCATGTCCAGAAGAAAGACGTCGGTGTCTGCGGTGTGGCTGGTTTTCCCTTTGTAGTCCGTGATTGTCTGTAGACCCTGCCACATACATCTCATGTCTGTGCCGTTGAATTGCGACTCCACTTTGTCTCTGTACTGACGTTTTGCCTGTTTGTTTGCCTTACGGAGGGAATAACTACACTGTTTGTATTCAGCCATATTCCCAGTCACCTTGCCATGGTTAAATGCGGTGGTTCGCGCTTTCAGTTTTGCACGAATGCTGCCATCTATCCACGGTTTCTGGTTAGGGTAGGTTTTAATAGTCACAGTGGGTACAACATTACCAGTGTGAGTACTACAGTCAATGTGTTGGTAGAATTCGGTAGCGTTTTCCTCAAATTTGCTTTGTTAAAATTCTCAGCTACAATAAATGCTGCCTCAGGATATGTGAAGTTGTTTGAGGGCCGTCGTGTTATCGGCTTGAGGGGGAATATACATGGCTGTGACTAACTGAATTCTCTAGGGGAGGTAATACATTCAGCATTTGACTGTGAGGTCCTCTATCTCTGCTCTGCAGACACTTCTTTCATTCATTTGCATTTTCTTTATATTTTTTTGAATGAATACCGACAATTTTAAATACCATGACTTCACGCGTCCCATTGCAACGTCATGGTATCAGCGATTATCAGGGGGATTAAATCCAACAATCATAAAACAACACCAGAAGCACAGCTGGGCAGACATTTGGTTAACGTAGTGAGCACTGTCTTTTCCTACAGAACTTCTGAATGTGGGTCAATTCATTCCCTGTCTAATGTAGCGCGGCCGGGGACACATTACCACACGGAGGCTAAACGGATCCCCTCTGTGGCTCATTAAGCCGGATGGTGAGTGTCCACGGCCAGCGCTAGGCTCAAACCTCGCCTGCGACCCACCCGCCCTATCATGGTCCTATCACGGCCAAGCAGCAGCAAGCGAGAGACGATGCTCATTTTCTGCCTCACTACATTGCATTTAACTCTGACGGTCGGTCAGCGCTTTGCTGCGCAGCGCTGGTTCACAAGTCCATTACCTCAGAAATGGAGGAATGTTTTAAAGGTGACACACATGCGCGGTTGGCAGAGAAAAATGCTTCATCATCAGGTGAATTAGCTGTCAGAAAAGCGGCCAGGCGTCCTATCTATCTTTTTTCCCCCTGTGTTTGAACGTATTGTAAGGCAAGACAAGGCGAGGCCCTTTTTCTGTNCACTACTTTAGACCAGAGCCCACCTCGTTCCCTCTGAAGTACACTACTTTAGACCAGAGCCCACCTCGTTCCCTCTGAAGTACACTACTTTAGACCAGAGCCCACCTCGTTCCCTCTGAAGTACACTACTTTAGACCAGAGCCCACCTCGTTCCCTCTGAAGTACACTACTTTAGACCAGAGCCCACCTCGTTCCCTCTGAAGTACACTACTTTAGACCAGAGCCCACCTCGTTCCCTCTATGAAGGGAACAGATTCCATTAGATATTTCTTCATTGTCTTTTTTGTACCTTTTTTTTTTGCTTTACTGCGATAGGAAAAGATTCATGAGGAAAAAAAAGAGAGACATAGCATAACGCTAGACGTAACGTGAAACATACACATTCATCAGGGGGAAAAACTATGACAGCCAGGGTGCCATTTTGGGACACAGCCCTATCCTCCATGGTTTATCCCAAACACAGAGAGCGTATAGTTAGTGGATTGGATATTGTTAAATGGATGAAAGAGAATCAGTAATTGTTAGTTTGCCCCTGGATCAAAGGTTCCCTGCTATAGAGTTGATCTGGTATCAACTATAACCCTGTAGTCAAGCGCGATCAAACGCACATGCTTTAGTGGGGTGCAGGTCCGGGAACAAGTCGCTATAAAATAAATAACAAACAAACAACGTTTCCATCCTGCAGGTCAAACGCCCAGATCGAAATGGCCACCTAAAGTTGTGACATGGTCTCCTAGAGGTTTTGTCTAGTTCCCGGTGTGTCCTGGGAATGTCCCCGAGGACATTTTTTAGGATGTTGTTTCATGGACCCCTGGAGATTTTTGTCTAGTTCCCGGTTTGTCCCGATGGACGTCACCTGATGGCCTTAAATAAACATTCTACCTAGGTCACGTGGACCCTATTTTCATTACACATCACCCCTTGTTAATGCTACCAAGCCTGCAAGACCAAGATTGGTGAACCACTCACAGCTTTTTTGTCTTTTGGCAAACAGTAATTATTACTTAACATGTCCTCACCTGGGATTTGAACTCACAACCTCTTGGTTCATGGCAATCTGGCTTCTACTTGCACTTCAAAGTAAATCTCGGTAATATTTATCATAGTGACTCAGTAGTAAAACTGAAACAGAATAATCTGCAGCACCAACATTAGACAACTATTATAAAAACTCAACCTCAAAACTGCTGAAATAAGTCAATGAAGTCAATGAGAGAATAGTCAGATTAATTTATGACTAAAATAGCAGTGCAGATGGTACTCTTTTGTTAAGTGCAGAGATGTATTATCGGTAAATTAATGTGTAGAGGACTTCTGAAATTCTACAGACTTTGTGGTACAGCTCACAGCATACCGCAAATCCCAGTTGGGGTCATATTGAATAGTTGGTACTGCGTGATCATGTCAAATGTAATCATATTGTCATTGATTAAAGATGTTTCTGCTATTTTAGCCGAACAGTGCACCACTTACCTTAAAACCAACAAACCAGTTAAGGACTTTACTTATAATGGTTTGGGACACCTGGGACAATCAGGGAAGCTTCAGGGGATCATGACACAATGTCCAAGAACGTCCTAAAAACGTCCTCAGGGACATCCCCGAGACAAATCAGGAACTAGACAAAACCTCCAGGGGACCATGACACAACGTCCCAAGAACGTCCTAAAAACATCCTCAGGGACATCCCAGAGACTAACCGGGAACTAGACAAAACCTCCAGGGGACCATGACACAACATCCCAAGAACATCCTAAAAACTTCTTGTGGGATGTCCCCGGGTCAAACCGGGAGCTAGAGAAAGGTCCCCCCAGAAAACGTTCCGTTGAGACCATCACCCAAAGTCCTAAGGACTAGTTAAATGAATATTCAAAAAGGTCCTGACATGGTCCTCAGTGAGGTCCTGGGAACTTACAGGGAACTAGACAAAGGTCCCCTGAAGAACATTCCCTTGGGACCATCATGCATCCGAACGTTACCGGAGCGTCAGAGGGATAATGTCCTCAGGACATCTCTGTTTGCTGGGAATAACCTTATAATATCAGCATTGTTCTCAGCTTTACTCCATATGTCCAGAGTATCATTGTTGCAGGGGGTTCACTGTTCAGTCTATTTGATATTTCTTTCATTATATTCTCTTTGTCAAAACCTTTTCTAGTTTGACAAGAATATGACGGAAAATGAGCTTTTAACATTGTTTAGTGACTGTTTCTGACTATTTTTCTCTAACCCATATAAAAACATATTGCACTAGCAAATCACAAGGCTCTGGACCTAATCACCACCCAAGACAATTCATGGCATTTCTCAAATTAAACCTTTCCTGCAAACATACATCCCTCCCATCTGACCTTCCAAATTCCCCCCGGACCTTGTCGTTAGGGAGGTTAAAGCAGACTGATGAGGGTTTCAAGTACCGAGGGAGATCAAGGTATCCTTGATGTGAGAAACGTGAACCAGTTTCCCCTCCCCAAAAAGGTTGTGTCCCAATAATCTCACCTTCCTCCTGAAGTATGCACTTGTTCCCTACAAATTTAAAAGCGTTCCCACTAGGCAAAAACTGGTTGAATCAATTTTTTTTCATGTTATTTCATACCAAACAAATTCAGTGTGATGACGTTGAATGAACGTAGAAAACTGATTTGGATTTGAAAAAAAGTAATCAACGTAAAGGAATTTCGTATTTGTTTTTATTCAACTTTTAACCTAATTTCAATGATAGCATTTTTGGTAGATTTCACGTTGAATTCACGTTAGTTGACAACTCAACCAAATGTAAAATCAAACTAGACGTTGAACTGAAGTCTTTGCCCAGTGGTTTGGAGTGGTGTAGGCATGGGGCTAGAGAGAGTTTCTATATACCAGTAATTTCCTTTTAAATCAGTGAAGGGAAGTGAACAAGAAAGTAGATTATTGGGACCGACCCCAGCTCTGCCAAATATTTGGTGTTCCAGTCACACACAGGTGGACTGGCTCCGTGTTTGCAGATGCATACATTCATGTGACATTAGGACCTTGTTAAGGCCTGTGAGTAAACTCAGCCTCATTATTCAGGGCAGGAATTTGCATCGTCAGCCCTAAACAAAGCAGGAAGTAATTAATACCTGTTTTCAGAGAGAGAGAGAGGTAGCAAATATCACTCTGACCTTTTCTGTCATGGATATCTCTCGCTCTCTCGCTCTCTCTCTCCCTCTCTCCCTGTCTCTCTGTCTCTCTGTCTCTGTCTCGCTTGCGCTATTTTTCGAGGCCATTAAATTGAGTCAGAAAAGTTACCTTCGTTTAACCTTACCCTTGAAGTAATTTGCTGTGCAGATGAGAGAACATTTTTACATTTTATAAGAGGATCCTTTAATATTACAATTATTTCTCTGTAAAATGTAAAACCGTTTCTTTGGCCTTCGTTGAAAGTGGCTGCATTATCATGTGTCATATTCCACATAGTTTTCAGTATGACTGTTTTCCCCAACGGAAGAGACAATTCTAAACATGGTTTTGTTTTCTGAAACAAACAATCATCCACAGCCGTCCCCTTGAGAGAAGGCAGTCAGTCCGTCTCTACTCTCCACGTCTTTCACACAATGTCCAAGATGTCCTTCTTACTGTCTAACTAGGTATGAAGACTTGAAAGCAACTCAAAAACGGAGTAGTTGTGATTATGAATGCCTCTCACAACAGCGATGACAGTCATATTGATGGGCCCAGCCTAGATTGTGTCCGGGCACGGCGGTGCGTGAAGTATTCCATCTGATTAGAAACAATACCAATACCAGCCAAGTCAGCAGCTAGGAGATAAATGCAGTGATTTCACTTCATTGACATTGGTTGAGAGGATCCCGTTGGGATTTCATCATGACTAATGGATCAGTCTACCTGCAGGCCCTCTATCTGCACTGCCAAAAAAACTCATCACAATCTGTAATGATCTGGCTCTAACTCCTCCTCCTTCCCAACTCATCACAATCTGTAATGATCTGTCTCTAACTCCTCCCCCTTCTCAACTCATCACAATCTGTAATGATCTGGCTCTAACTCCTCCCCCTTCATCACAATCTGTAATGATCTGGCTCTAACTCCTCCCCCTTCTCAACTCATCACAATCTGTATGATCTGGCTCTAACTACTCCCCCTTCATCACAACCTGTAGAGAAACTCATCACAATCTGTAGAGGAAGGGAAACTGACTGAGTGACTGTATGGCTGACAGAGGAAGGGGGACTGACTGAGTGACTGTATGGCTGTTGACAGAGGAAGGCGGACTGACTGAGTGACTGTAGGGGTGTTGGTAGAGGAAGGGAAACTGACTGAGTGACTTTATGGCTGTTGACAGAGGAAGGGGGACTGACTGTGTGACTGTAGGGGTGTTGACAGAGGAAGGGAAACTGACTGATTGACTGTAGGGCTGTTGATAGATGAAGGGGGACTGACTGAATGACTGTAGGGGTGTTGACAGAGGAAGAGAAACTGACTGATTGACTGTAGGGCTGTTGATAGATGAAGGGAACCTGACTGAATGACTGTAGGGGTGTTGATAGAGGAAAGGGGACTGACTGAATGACTGTAGGGGTGTTGACAGGCTCCCAGGAGAAACTCCAGCTAAATAAACAATAACTTTGTCTTACACCTCTCAAAGCTTCGTCTTGAATGAATCCTAACGACAACATGACAGGTCTATGTTTGTCTGTCTGTAACAGAGGAAGGGGGACTGACTGAGTGACTGTAGGGGTGTTGATAGAGGAAGGGAAACTGACTGAGTGACTTTATGGCTGTTGACAGAGGAAGGGGGACTGACTGTGTGACTGTAGGGGTGTTGACAGAGGAAGGGAAACTGATTGACTGTAGGGCTGTTGATAGATGAAGGGGGACTGACTGAATGACTGTAGGGGTGTTGACAGAGGAAGAGAAACTGACTGAATGACTGTAGGGGTGTTGATAGAGGAAGGGGGACTGACTGAATGACTGTAGGGGTGTTGATAGATGAAGGGAACCTGACTGATTGACTGTAGGGGTGTTGATAGAGGAAGGGAACCTGACTGATTGACTGTAGGGGTGTTGACAAAGGAAAGGGGACTGACTGAGTGACTGTAGGGGTGTTGACAGGCTCCCAGGAGAAACTCCAGCTAAATAAACAATAACTTTCAGTCTTACACCTCTCAAAGCTTCGTCTTGAATGAATCCTAACGACAACATGACAGGTCTATGTTTGTCTGTCTGTAACTCTTCTGAAGAAGTTTCATGAAGATTACAAAACACAGTATTGACCTTACCTCTTAGGGCTAGCGTCCCGCTATCGGGACAGCAGTCGACAACATCCGATGAAATTGGAGAGCGCCAAATTCAAAATAAAAAATCGTAATATTAAACATTCATGAAAATACAAATGTCATACATCATTCCAAAGCTTAGAATCTTGTTAATCGAACTGCGTTTTACAATAGGCTTTACAGCGAAAACATAGCATTCGATTGTCTGAGGACAGCGCCCCACATCAACATATTTTTCAACCAGCACAGGCATCACAAAATCACAAATAGCGATAAAATAAATCCTCTGTTTGCAATTCCAAGGGTCCCAGCTACACAATGAATGGTCGTTTTGTTCGATAAAGTCCTTCTTTACATCCCAAAATGTCTATTTAGTTGGCGTCAAAACACAGTCTTGACCTTTTTAATTTACTCTCAGAACCTCTCTCACGTTTTTGAATGCAGGACTTTTCCCCTCAACGTTCATTGCACTAATGCTAACA
>QNTS01006089.1:12568-37681 GCA_003317085.1 Hucho hucho
AAAGAAATGAAATCATTCAGAATAGTGAGCTGTGCATCGTTGGTTGAGTCAGGGAAGCTGGAAAGCATTTTTAGGACTATAATGTCCTCCTCATATTGTAGCCTACAATATGTCTCTCCACACACCTAGACTATAATGTCCTCCTCATATTGTAGCCTACAATATGTCTCTCCACACACCTAGACTATAATGTCCTCCTCATATTGTAGCCTACAATATGTCTCTCCACACACCTAGACTATAATGTCCTCCTCATATTGTAGCCTACAATATGTCTCTCCACACACCTAGACTATTGATGGATTCAAGACAAGGTCGTTTTTATTGATCTCAGATTCTCCGTTTTTCAGTGTCAAGGTAGGCTGCCATTTCGACCATTTGTGCTGTATTATAGAAGATTCCGCCAAAAGTCCCCAGTCATGTAAAATGACGTAGAATTGCATGCAATGTTTTATGCTGTTCATTGACTACAGCTCAGCGTTCAACACTATAGTGCCCACAAAGCTCATCACTAAGCTAAGGACTGCAACTGTATCCTGGACTTCCTGACGGGCCGCCCCCAGGTGGTAAGGGTAGGCAACAACACATCTGCCACGTTGATCCTCAACACTGGGGCCCCTCAGGGTGCATGCTTAGTCCCCTCCTTTACTCCCTGTTCACACACGACTGCGTGGCCAAGCACGACTCCAACACCATCAATAAGTTTGCTGACGACACAACAGTGGTAGGCCTGATCAGCGACAATGATGAGACAGCCTACAGAGATGAGGTCAGAGGTCAGGCAGTGTGGTGCCGGGACAACAACCTCTCTCTCAACGTGAGCAAGACAAAGGAGCTGATTATGGACTATAGGAAACGGAGGGCCGAACAGGCCTCCATTAACATCGACGGGACTGAAGTTGAACGTGTCCAGAGGTCCAAGTTTCTTGGTATCCACATCACCAACAAACTATCATGGTCCAAACACACCAATAGTCAATCTGTAGCTATACATATACAGTTGAAGTCAGAAGATTACATACACTTAGGTTGGAGTCATTAAAACTCATTTTTCAACCACTTCACAAATTTCTTGTTAACAAACTATAGTTTTGGCAAGTCGGTTAGGACATCTGCTTTGTGCATGACAAAGGTCATTTTTACAACAATTGTTTACAGACAGATTATTTCACTTACAATTCACTGTATCACAAATGTTGACTGTGCCTATAAACAGCTTGTAAAATTCCAGAAAATTATGTCATGGCTTTAGAGGTTTCTGATAGGCTAATTGACATCATTTGAGTCAATTGGAGGTGTACCTGTGGATGTATTTCAAGGCCTACCTTCAAACTCAGTGCCTCTTTGCTTGACATCATGGGAAAATCAAAATAAATCAGACAAGACCTCAGAAAAAAATTGTAGACCTCTACAAGTCTGGTTCATCCTTGGGAGCAATTTCCAAACGCCAGTATAACCACCATGGGACCACGCAGCCGTCATACCGCTCAGGAAGGAGACGCGTTCTGTCTCCTAGAGATTAACGTACTTTGGTGCGAAAACTGAAAATCAATCCCAGAACAACAGCAAAGGACCTTGTGAAGATGCTGGAGGAAACAGGTACAAAAGTATCTATATCCACAGTAAAATGAATCCTATATTGACATAACCTTAAAGGCTGCTCAGCAAGGAAGAAGCCACTGCTCCAAAACCGCCATAAAAAAAGCCAGACTACGGTTTGCAACTGCAAATGGGGACAAAGATCGTACTTTTTGGAGAAAAGTCCTCTGGTCTGATTAAACAAAAATAGAACTGTTTGGCCATAATGACCATCGTTATGTTTGGAGGAAAAAGGGGGAGGCTTGCAAGCTGAAGAACACAATCCCAACCTTGAAGCACGGGGGTGGCAGCATCATGTTGTGGGGGTGCTTTGCTGCAGGAGGGAGTGATGCACTTCACAAAATATGTAGATATATTGAAGCAACATCTCAAGACATCAGTCAGGAAGTGAAAGCCTGGTCGCAAATGGGTCTTCCAAATGGACAATGACCCCAAGCATACTTCCAAAGTTGTGGCAAAATGGCTTAAGGACAACAAAGTCAAGGTATTGGAGTGGCCATCACAAAGCCCTGACCTCAATCCCATAGAAAATTTGTGGGCAGAACTGAAAAAGCGTGTCCGAGCAAGGAGGACTACAAACCTGATTCAGTTACACCAGCTCTGTCAGGAGGAATGGGACAAAATTCACCAAACTTATTGTGGGAAGCTTGTAGAAGGCTACCCGAAACGTGTGACCCAAGTTAAACAATTTATAGGCAATGCTACCAAATACTAATTGAGTGTATGTAAACGTCTGTCCCACTGGGAATGTGATGAAAGAAATTAAAGCTGAAATAAATCATTCTCTTTACTATTATTCTGACATTTCACATTCTTAAAATAAAGTTGTGATCCTGGCTGACCTAAGACAGAGAATTTTGTTGTGAAATTGTGAAAAACTGAAAATCCTCTCTCTCTGTCTCTCTCTCTCTCTCCCTCTGTCTCTCTCTCTCTCCCTCTCTCTCTCTGTCTCTCTCTCTCTCTCTCTCTCTCACTCTCTCTCTCTCGCTCTCTCTCTGCATGCTGGGAGTGTTTGGTGCATGCTGGGAATTGTGTGAGTGTGTGCAAGTGCTGTGAAGAGTTAGATATCCTGGGTTTTCTTGTGGTTTTTCCTTTTCTTCTATGCATGATTAAGGTTATTATTTTTACTTTTGTTGTTGTGGTAGAATTAAGTATATTGTTTTTTCGTGTCGAAATTACCCTGACTTTGGCGGGGATGGCTACCCGAATGGGGACGCCGTCCCTGTAACTTCGGCACGGTTTTAGGTGTGTTACTGAAGCTACTGTCACGGTGGAGGACTTTCTGGTCGCCGTAGGAGAGAAGGTAGGCTATGAGAATGTTGCTTATGGATGAATAAAGTGGTGGTGGTTTTTCTTAAAGAAGAGCGTCTTGTTGATCGTATGGTTGAGCATGGCGTACTTCTTAAAGGAATGTTTATTCAAGTCACGCCGCTTTTTTCTTCGTCAACAAGGGTAACGATTTCAAATGTACCGCCGTTTATTCCCAATGAGCTGTTGGAGCGCGAGTTATTGAGGTTTGGTAAGTTTGCAAGTGCAATTAAGATTGTCCCGTTGGGTTGCAATCACCCGGCGTTGAAACATGTTATGTCATTTCGGCGACAGGTGTTTATGTTTTTGGATTCTCAGGAGCAGACTTTGGAGTTATCGTTTAAAGTCAAGTATGACAACAGACTGTATATGGCTTATGCTAGTAGGGGTAGTCAACAGTGTTTTGAGTGCGGGGATGTTGGCCATAAGCGACATGCTTGACCGAAAAGGGAGAAGGCGGAGGGAGGGGCGCAGGTGGTCCTCGTAACGCCCGGGCCCACTGATGTATGGAGAGGTGGTCCTCGTAACACCTGGGCCCACTGATGTAGGGAGAGGTGGGCCCAAAGCGGTAGAGCAGCCACAAGCACCTGTTGCTGAGGAACAAGTTGTCCGTGTTGAGGGCACGGTTTTTCAACTTGTACCAGAGGGAAATGTTATGCAGCAGAAAAATATTGTTGTAGAAACTAAGGACGGATCTGAAGAGACATTTCCTCAGACCGGTGAGGAGTTGCCCAGTACGAGTGCTGGGGTACAGAGGGGGGGTTAATGTGAAGCTAGGCTCCCAGGTAGTGGAGGAGATGCCCACTACGAGTAATGGGGTACAGGAGGGGGTTAATGTGAAGCTAGGCTCCCAGGTAGTGGAGGAGATGCCCACTACGAGTAATGGGGTACAGGAGGGGGTTCATGTGGAGCTAGGCTCCCAGGTAGTGGAGGAGATGCCCACGACGAGTAATGGGGTACAGGAGGGGGTTCATGTGGAGCTAGGCTCCCAGGTAGTGGAGGAGATGCCCACTATGAGTAATGGGGTACAGGAGGGGGTTCATGTAGAGCTAGCTTCCCAGGTAGTGGAGGAGATGCCCACTATGAGCAATGGGGTACAGGAGGGGGTTCATGTGGAGCTAGGCTCCCAGGTAGTGGAGGAGATGCCTGGTACGAGTGATGGGGTGCAAGTGGGGAGTGTTGAGGGGGATGCGGTAGAGGGGAGTCAGGGGTCTGTGGCCTCAGCTGAGGAGGATCAGGAGAAGGATATGGACATCTCTGTTGATACGAAAGCAGGTGAGGACTCAATTTATAATCTAGAGGAGATAAATGGGTTCCTGGATCAGACTTTTGGGAAATCTGTCAAATTGGCAGATTTTTTTGACGTTGATAAGTTTGTGAGGTCAGCTGTGATGTTACAGAAGACTGTGGGGTTAGACCAGTTGAGTGAGAAGGAGCGTTTTCGCTTGAGGAAATTTGATACTGCTGTCACAGCAGCAAAAGGCACTGGGAAACGTGGATTGGTTAAGAGAAAATTAAAATAATGATGATGATCATGCCTCATAGGGTGTTTTCTTTCTCTTTGGTTTCTCTGTGGTTTCTTCTGCTTTTCCTTTCTCTTTTCAATATGGAGGTACTAAGGGTAGGTTCTCTCAATATTAATGGGGGAAGGGACAGGAATAAGAGGGCTTGGGTATTAGAAGTAATAAAACAGAAAAGGCTTAATGTAGTTTTTCTACAGGAGACACATAGTGATGAGGCTAATGAGGTTGACTGGGGTATGTGGTGGGAGGGGCAGCATATACTCAGTCATGGTACTAATTTCAGTGCTGGGTTGGCAATCTTGTTTTCCTCAGGCTTAGGTGTGACTGTGGCATCTACAACAGAGATTGTCAAGGGTCGGGTTTTATTGGTCAAGGTGGATGTTATGGGTTTTTTGTTTGTTTTTTTGAATGTATATGCTCCTAATGAGGGCACAGAGCGTATTGCTATAGTTGATAAAATAAAGGAAACCTTAAGACAGTGTGACCAAGAGGGGTGTATGGTTTTAGGGGGGGACTGGAACTGTACAGTGGATTTTACTGTTGATCGCACTGCTGAAGAACCTCACCTGCGGTCAGCAATTTGTCTGTCTGGTCTATTAACTGAGTTTGAGCTTTCTGATGTGTGGAGAGTAAGGAATGCTAAAGTTAGGCAGTACACCTGGCTCAAAGTTAATGAAGGTCATGTCAGTGCAGCAAGGCTAGACAGGTTAAATGTATCTGAGCACTACTGTAGTAGGGTTGGAAGGTGTGACATTACCCCTGTGGGTTTCTCTGCTCACCAAATTGTTACTGTTGATATTCACTTGTCTTCTCCACGAAGGTCATCACCTTACTGGTATTTTAATGTTAAATTGTTACATGATGTCATGTTTTGTGAAAGGTTTTTGTTGTTTTGGGAAAAATCAAGGGTTACAAAAGGGAATTTTGATTCCTTGAGACAATGGTGGGAGGTTGGGAAGGCCCAAATACGAGTGTTTTGTCAACAGTATACTGCTCTGTCTCGTATTGAAGTTAAAGAGACTATCAGGGCCCTTGAACAGGACATCAAATCTATTGAATTGAAGTTGCTCACTCAGAATGACCCGGGACTAGTCATGAACTTACAGGACAAGAGACATGAACTGAGGTTGTTTCTACACGAAAGAGTGAAGGGTGCCTTGATTAGGTCTCGTTTTGCCACCCTCAAGAATATGGATGCTCCTAGCGCTTTTTTTTTTACCCAGGACAGTCGACATTGCAATGTAAACAGATGGTCTGCCTTCGTCTCCCTGATGGGAAGGTGACCATTGATGACAGCGAAATGCGGCAACATGCTGTGGATTTCTACTCTGCCCTCTATAAGGCAGAGGATTGTGATTCTCTGTGTACAGAACAGTTGTTACACGGTCTTCCTCAATTGGGCCCTGAGCAGAGAGTTGCTTTGGACTCTGACATTACTCTGCAGGAGCTGTCCACAGCAGTTATGCAGCTCTCAACAGGCCGAGCCCCTGGCATCGATGGTTTACCATCTGAGTTCTACAAGCACTTTTGGCGGTCTATTGGGGAGGATTTTTATGAAGTGGTGTGTGAATCTTTTCATGAGGGTTCTCTTCCTGTATCCTGTCAACGTGCAGTGCTTTCATTGTTGCCAAAAAAGGGGGATTTGGCTCTCATAAAAAATTGGAGACCTGTTGCTTTGCTGTGCGCAGAATATAAAATTGTATCTAAATGTCTCTCAAACAGGTTGAAAGAGTATCTGGGATTGTTGGTCCACAAGGACCAGTCTTACTGTCTACCTGACCGTTCTATTGTTGACAACTTGTTTCTAATAAGAGATGTTTTAGACATTTGTAAACTGTCTGATGTAAATGTGGGTTTACTTTCTTTGGATCAGGAGAAGGCTTTTGATCGTGTGGACCACCAGTACTTGTTCAAAACAATGAAAGCCTTTGGGTTTGGGGATGTTTGTTTGTCTTGCATGAGTTTACTGTATGCTGGGGCCTCATGTATGGTGAAGGTGGGGGGAGGTTTGCGTTGCCCCATCCCTGTCCAAAGGGGCATCAGGCAGGGATGCCCAATTTCAGGGCAGTTATATAGTCTGGCAATTGAGCCAATGCTTTGTTTTTTAAGAGCGAGGCTTACTGGTTTCTCTGTGCCAGGTGTAATGAAGGGTCCCATGATAACACTGTCTGCGTATGCAGATGACGTGACAGTTTTTATTACAGTGGGTGAGGATGTTAAGGTTCTCTCAAATGCTTTAAAGGAGTATGAGGGAGCCTCCTCAGCCAGAGTAAATTGGGAAAAGAGTGAAGCGCTGTGGGCAGGTCAGCTCTAGACGGGGTCCGCTCCACAGTTCCCGGGGGGGCTTCAGTGGGGCAGAGAAGGGATGAAGACTTTGGTTTTTTTTCTAGGCTCTGATGTCTTTCAGAAAAAGAACTGGGAGGGTGTAGTGGAGAAAGTGTGTGCCAGACTGTCAAGGTGGAAATGGGTGTTACCTCAGCTGTCTTATAGGGGAAGGGTACTGGTAGCTAACAATCTTGCTGCCTCTACCCTGTGGCACAGACTAATGATACTGCAGCCACCGGGGGGTCTGATACAAGAGCTTCAGAGGACCCTTGTCAATTTCTTCTGGTCTGGACAACACTGGATTAAAGCTGCGGCCCTGTACCTGCCACTGCATGAGGGCAAGGCCTGGTGGACATTTCTTCCAGGATCATGGCTTTCCGGCTTCAAGCAGCCCAGAGACTGTTGTACTGTGACGGTTCTAGCTGGGTGGATACAGCCTACACATTGATGAGGAGAGTAGGCTGTTTGGGCTTAGACAAGCACATTTTCCTCTTAAAGCTAGAGGGGGGTGAGTTGTCTGGCCTGACTCCATTCTATGAGTCTGTTATGCAGGCTTGGAGATTTCTTGTCAAGTCCCGTAAGGCCGGCACGCCACCAGGGATGTGGCTTTTTGAAGAGCCTCTTTTTTACAATACTGCCATCCAGTCCCGTGCTATGGGTTCAGCCAGCCTACATTCATGCCTGTTAGGTGTGGGGTGTACCAAGCTGGGTCATTTGATACGGAGCAGGAGCAGATCGTTGGAGGAGCTTGGAGAAAGAGCGGGGATCCGATCATCTCGCCTACTGAGGAAGGTCGTCGCTGAGGTCTGTGATTCCTTACCAGTACTTCATCTGCAGTATGTGACTGATACTTCTAATTCTGATCGGTGGAAGGAGGGTCTGGATTTTGTGTTCCCTGCACTGATTGTTAGTGCTGCGGCGGGGGCATTCGAGGAAGACGTGGGGATGCTGCTTTCCTTCGATACCCCGGAGCTGGGGGAGTTCAAGGAGATGGGAAAGAAGGCCATGTATAGAATATGTGTGAAAGTGTCCCATGCCTCTTCCCTGGAAGGGGTAAAATCGACGAGGTGGGCGGGTGTGTTTGGTCCAGGTGCATCCACAAACGGCTGTTGGAGGTCTTTATACGAACTGCTTATTGAAAAGAGGACAGCTGACCTCCAATGGAGGATAATACATGGAGCTATAGCCACAAATATGCATCTGGTACACCTGGACCCGACAGTTGGGGAAGGGTGTCCATTCTGTGCTGAGTCTGAATCTCTGGCACATCTGTTTTTACAGTGTCCCAGGTTGGTTGGGATGATTGACCTGATCACTACTTGGTTCTCAGCTTTGGGAGAGGTTTTCTCTTCCCAACTGTTTATATTTGGGCTAAAGTACAGGTTTAGTCGAAGGGGTGTGTTTATGTTGCTTAATTTTGTGTTGGGGGCAGCTAAATTAGCGATATGGAAGACCCGAAAGAACAGTATTCGGGGACAGGGGTCTGTGGATGTGGTGGGAATGCTGGAGGGAATGTTGGCAGCGAGACTGAGGGTTGAGTTTGCCTATTATAAACTTGTTAATAATATTGATTTGTTTATGAGTATATGGGGAATTCAGAAGCTGTTGTGTGTAGTTACTGTGGAGGAGGATTTGGAGTTGTGTTTTTAATTGATGTGTAAATATGGTTTTGTATGAGTGTTTATTGTGTTGTGGGTTCCCAGACCCAATAAAGACTATTTAAAACTCAAACTCTCTCTCTCTCTCTCTCCCTGTCCCTCTATGTCTTGGTCTCTCTCTCTCTCTCTCTCCCTCTCTATCTCTGTCTCTCTCTCTCTGTCTCTCTCTCTCTCTCTGTCATCCCTAGCTTAGCTGCTCTTCCTCTCCCCTAGGTGCCATAGGTAGACTCTTAATGAATGATAAAGGGCATTAGCCCAGTGGAAACAGAACATTAACTTTACCGCAGCCTCATTTGTAATAGAGGGGACAGGGAGAGAGAGAGAGAGAGAGAGAGAGAGAGAGAGAGAGAGAGAGAGAGAGAAGGGGCGAGGGGGAGAGCGCAAGGGAATGGGAGTATAATAGGTTGGCATTTGCAGGTGCTATGTCAGCAGTGGCTTCTGCATGGAATGCCAGCTAGCTTCCTTACCTTGTCTCCATGCAGTCACAAAAGCCTCCAGGGCCAGGCCATTGCAGCCAAAACCAACTGTAAACAAACAGATAGTGTGTTTTGATGTGTTTAGTTTACAATGTGATGACGCCAACTGTCTTCTCATAACCTTGGGGGTACAGTGGAGTCACAGCTCAACAAAGCTGCTTAACAGTGTGTGCAGTATTTTGTTCCAGCCTTGCTCCAACACACCCGAAGTGAAGTGACGACCATGACACGTTGATTTATTGAAACAAAAGCCAGCCTCTGCAGCAGAGTAGTCCACACCCTCCCTCCCTTCCCATATATCCCAGACACCAGTCGGCCTCTTTACAAAGCCTTCCATCTATTCTCAAATCCCCCTAGCCCACAGCCCCCATGCAAATCAAGCCCTCTCCCCACAGATAAGGAGACTTGCAAATGTATTCAAACACAGGCAGCCTAATACCAGGGCTTTTCCATGTAATGCTGCTGGATTTGTGTCTGACTTAGGGACCCTGGGATGCATTAGGGGGACACGCTGCATTTGTCTGGTTATTATCTGGTGTCTGCGGATTGGTGTTTGTGTTTCTGTCTGCAAGGGGGGTTATTCATTCGTTGAGGCGATGAACACCTCTGTTTCAACAATTGTGGGGTGTTGGTGTGGACAAGGAGACATCTGGCACTGCAGCAAGACAGGCATGAGGGAACAGACAGACACACACACACACACACACACACACATATACAGTACACACACACGTTTGGGCGGCAGGGTAGCCTAGTGCGTTGGACTAGTAACCGAAAGGTTGCAAGTTCAAATCCCTGAGCTGACAAGGTACACATTTTTCATTCTGCCCCTGAACAAGGCAGTTAACCCACTGTTACTAAGCTGTCGTTGAAAATAAGAATTTGTTCTTAACTGACTTGCCTAGTTAAATAAAGATAAAATATCTGTCTAAAAGGCCAGCCTCAGCTGTAGGGAGGAACAGTAAAGATGACAGATACCTGAGAGGATCACACACTCAAACTGTAACATTACATCAACACAGCACTTCAGGTGACAGTCAGTATTATTTAACCTGGCAAGTCAGTTAAGAATAAATTATAATTTGCAATGACGGCCTACACCAGCCAAACCCAGACCACACCGGGCCAATTGTGCACCGCCTCCTCAGGAGCCCAGTTAGATGTGGGTTTGAATCATAATGTTCACCAGTTACCACCTTTCCCCAACCCTTCTCCGAAAACAAGTGTTTGGTCTCCATGGCGACCGAGCCGAGCCTAGCGAGTACCAGGATAAACAAAAGAAGAAAATATATTTTCTTTCTTCTTATCAGATCTAGGAAAACAAGAAGCTCGCCTCGGGTTTGTTCCCCTGGCAACAAAGGCTAGCAACACGTGTTTAGAGATTTAGAGACTGGTGTTGTCAGGGAGCGTGTCGCCGGTGGTGACCTGTAACCAATCAAGCATCTCGAAAGGACAGGGCCCATGGGATGATATCACCATCCAGGAAGTAAGACATCAGTCCTGCGGCTCGTCTGGAATACTGAAATCACATCCAATTCCCTGTATAGTGCTCTACATTTCACAAGAGACTTATTGGGTTAACCACATAGGGATCTGGTTAAAAGTAGTGCACTACATAGGGAATAGGATGTGATTTCTGACACAGGTGGTTGACTGTCAGAAATACATGAGTGGATAATAATTTAACAAAAAGCAAATGACATGTTAGAAAATGTTCTGTTCTCAATGTCTCACCTGGCTACATAAAGGCTGAATCAATTACAAATCTAGTTTACTTGTCTTATACTTGTTTAACATAACATTGTTTATAGATTTTTCACACACAACACAAAAACAACGGCGACTAACAGAACAGACACAACAAACACAGTCAACAACCAGAGGGGTATATTGCCAAGCAGGATCAATGAGTTAGCCAGCTAACTTTGATTAAAAAAAATAAAAAAAATAACTACTGAATATTGTTCATTAAGAAAGCTTAACTTAGATATGTGTTTTTGGCAGTGGTGTAAATGTCTTAAGTAAAATACTTGAAAGTACAACTTAAGTAGTTTTGGGGGGTAAATGTACTTTACTATTTATATTTTTGAACAATTTTACTCCACTACATTCCTAAAGAATAAAATAATAATTACTCCATACATTTTCCCTGACACCCAAAAGTACTCTTTACATTGGTGGACTCACTAAACACATGCTTCGTTTGTAAATTATGTCTGAGTGTTGGAGTGTGCCCTTGGCTATCCGTAAATTACAAAAACAATAATTGTGCCGTCTGGTTTGTTAATAAAATAAATTTGAAATTATTTATACTTTTACTTTTTCTTTTGATACTTAAGTATATTTAAAACCAAATAATTGTAGACTTTTACTTTTACTCAATAATTGTAGACTTTTACCCGACTCTCAAACGATGTGCGTTGAGAGTCGGGAAGCAAGTTCAGGGAGTGAGTGTTTTAATAATTAAAGGCAACATAAAACAAAACAAGAAACACAAACAACGCACCGACATGAAACTGAAACAGAAAAAATAACGCCTGGGGAAGGAACCGAAGGGTGTGACATATATAGGGACGGTAATCAGGGAAGTGATGGAGTCCAGGTGAGTCTGACGACGCGCAGGTGCGAGTAACGATGGTGACAGGTGTGCGCCATAACGAGCAGCCTGGTGACCTAGAGGCCGGAGAGGGAGCACACGTGACACTCAAGTAGTAGTAAGTAATTGATCTTGCTTTGTAGTATACCCCTCAGGTTGGATGATAGGGCAGCCTTCCCATAGTGGAGATCCATGCATGGTTGACTTGATGTGAGACTGGGGTCAGATGTGAGAGAGAGGTGGAACACTGACTAGTTCAATGCACACTTTCTTCCCTTTCTTTATTGCAGCTGTTGCATAGCAACTGCGTTGGCAGAGGGTGTGGCGTATGTGTGTGTGTGAGAGAGTGAGAGAGAGAGAGAGAGAGAGAGAGAGAGAGAGAGATAGTGAGAGTGATGAAGAGAGAGCGTGAGAGAAAGAGGGAGAGAGCGAGAGAGAGAGAGAGGAGAGAGAGAGAAAGATTTATGGTTCTATGATGAGGTCTGTGGGTAATTAATTGGTGTTCACAATGTGCACTGCAACACAAACAGGCTGGAGAAAACATGTCACACAGTGAGAGACCCACTGTGTCCCAGAATATGATTACACAGACAGAAACACACTCTCTTATCTCCTCTTGCGGTCCTTTCCCTCTCCTCCTCTCCCCTCCTTTCCCCTCCTTTCCCCTCCTCTCCTCTCCTTCTCTACAAGGACTGGTCCATAAACTCTGTGTGATACCCAGTGTATCAGACAATGAGTACATACAGTACAACTACCCTCTTCTGTTCTCTCACCCTTCTTTCCTCTTCCTGTTCTCTTCTCTTCTTGCGGTCCTCACTCTTCTTTCCTCTCCTGTTCTCCACTCTTCTTCCTGTCTCCACCCTTCTTTCCTCTTCCTGTTCTCCTCCCTTCTTCCTGTCCTCACTCTTCTTTCCTCATCCTGTTCTCCTCTCTTCTTCCCGTCCAAACTCTTCTTTCCTCTTCCTGTTCTCTTCTCTTCTTCCTGTCCTCACTGTTCTTTCCTCTTCTTGTTCTCCTCTCTTCTTCCTGTCCTCACTCTTCTTTCCTCTTCCTGTTCTCCTCTCTTATTCCTGTCCTTGCACTTCTTTCCTATTCCTGTTTTCCTCTTCTTCTTGTCCTCACTCTTCTTTCCTCTTCCTGTCAACATCTGTTTTTCCTGTCCCAACTCTTCTTTCCTCTTCCTGTTCTCTTCTCTAGTTCCTGTCCTCACTTTTCTTTCCTCTTCCTGTTCTCCTCTCTTCTTCCTGACCTCACTTTTCTTTCCTCTTCCTGTTCTCCTCTTTTCTTCTTGTCCTCACCCTTCTTTCCTCTTTCCATATTTTCTTTCCAAAGTCCGGAAACCGGCACTAAAATGTAGAAATGAGGAGTATAAAATACACAAAGGCTTGATGAAAAGTAGCAGGAGTGCTTCAGGTTTTCCAAAACAACCACAAGTGCTCTTGGAGGGGATTGAAAAGCAAAAAAAAATTATGTTAACCACAAATAGGTGCTGCTAAGTGGCATAAAAAGTCCTGCCACTCGTGTGGGTTTGAAAGTTAAAATACATAAAGGTTTATTAAAGGCGTACTGAAGGAACCTGACCACAGGAGTAACTGTTTTTATTTCAACTGGAAGACAATACAGCACAGAAACTTTGTTACTTTTTTTTTCTCTCTCTCTCTGAAAAACTAAAACACAAAACTAAAAACATACTTTCGTCATAGTAACGGACACGGTGATATTTACATGGATTGATGAAGTAGTTTGTCTTTGGCAATATGAATAGACGTCAAGGAAATACAGAACGCACCTACGGAGGACTCCATATTACCAGATCAGCTGGAAGGTCATGCCATCAAGACTACAGGGTTCAAAAATAGGACACAGAAATGATCGGTAGCATGTTTTTACAGAACACTACCTGCCTCTTATTTACATAGAAACTACATGGGGACTTTTTAGTGTTTTGTTTCTTTGTTAACAACAACAGTGGTAATAAGTCACTCAATATTTGTAACCACAAATTGCTCACTTTTGTTTAAGTTATTAGTTGAAAACTAAGCACCAATAAGGATCTTTTAAAACCCAGTAGTTGCTGATTCTATCGGAATTTATTGACATAAGTGAGATAAAGTACCATGCAGTTTCCATGACGACCAGGTGAATAATGTACTGTAAATAAGTACCCGGTAATCCATTGCGCTTTCTTCTCCTCATAAAACCCCTTCAAACAATAAACATGGAAGAAAAATAGATATAAAACAATAAAAAACACGATGAAACAAATAAACACTTTTTTACTCATCAATAGACCACTATTTGCCTGGCTAGTATTGACAGTTCATTTATAATAATTTATATTAAATGTTTTTTCCAGAACACTTCATACGTTGTGGCACCTGAAGGATTGTGATTGGAGGAAGAGTTATCTAGTGAGTGTTATCGGCTTTAGGAAGGCAGTATCCCACAAAGGATAACGTAACAAACAATGGGAAATATCTTTAGTAATATATTATCAGTGGAAGACACATTTACACATCACCTCATCTTACTGAAGGGAAAATAAGGGATGTGTCAAATGATACCCTATTGTCCATATAGTGCACTACTTCGCCCAGAGCCACATTGGGTTAGTTAGGTAGGTAAAATCGAGTGCATTATGGGATAACGGGTGTTATATTCAACTAAAAAGGCCACAACAAAAAAATGAGCATGTTCTGTAAATTCAACCCATCCCAAGGAGCCGATGCACAGCGAGTAGTGTGGTAGGTTCCAAGAACCAGGACTAGGACAGTCCGACGGGCATCTGACAGAAATGCTACAGCACACTGGCAATGTTTGATGTGTTGACATATGTTTGTAATCTATTTCAGGTAGATAAGACATTTTTAAAGGCTTTGGCACTGAAATTAATCTTTCATTTAATATCTTAGTGCAATCTGGTGAGATAATACGCACTATATAGTTTGTATTTATCTAGCCGTCTTATTTTGTTAGTTTCCTTTGTGTTATTACATGCCCATACAGTCTATAGTAGCCTGCTAAATACTGACAACAAGACCTGAAGAGCTACAAGAGTAGAAAGGGCAACAACACAGCCGGATACATAAAATAACGACATAAAAACACTTTGGTAAACTCCTGTTTCATAAAAAAAAAGGAAGACATTGAAATATAAAATAAAGAAGCAATGGTAGAACATTCACAGAGAATGAGGGGTGAGGGAACAGACGGCTGACACTCACTACTACCTAACCTCACCTTTATCACATGGGCTCCAACATTCACCTGTCAGGGAGAACCCAGGTGTCAGACCCATCAGACCCAGGGTAAACTACACGGCCATGCTGGAGAAGACGGAGGACGTTTGGTGTTTTCAATCCAGAAATAACTCATCTTCATGCTGAGAAGGTCTGACAATTTTGTCAGTTGTGTCCTTTTTAACATGGCCATCTAGTGACTACAAACAAACATTGGGACATAGTAGTTTTATCCACTATGGATGAAGGAAGTTGTCATCTACCAATGGGAGGAGAGAGAGTTACCGTCATATTGCAGACAGAGATTTGCCCAACAGACCAGCTTTTTTTTGTCCCTGAATAAGGTTGTTTTACTGTATCAAAGCCCAAGTTAAAACAAGGTTGAGTGAGGATGACAAGAAAGGAACCATCAAATCAAACAAAACAACAGAGAAGGATTCCACACCTATGGGCGAAGAACTTCCAGGCAGAACCTTTTTGTTCGCTAGGATACTTATATGAAAATAATTCATGCTTCATGCTAAATACATTATTTACCTAACATGATCTTTGTCTGAATAGAAAACATTTTTTCTCTTTTTCTTTACAGAACCCATACAACACGATTTGGAAAACATCATGCTGGCTACATTGCTTAAATTATGAAAAAAATCAAAAACTCTAGTTTAACTTTTTATACAGTGTTATCCTGACTGGATGAAATTGCTTTATTACGTCATGAGGGTAGGTTAGTAAACACAAACAAAGAAACACAAAAATAAACAGCTCCACAGTCATATCATTGTTTTTCTCACATGAAATAAAATTGGCAGGTTTCGCAGCATCCTTTCCCATCCAACACATGAAGATGTTCAGGTGTTGGAGCCACAGGGAGAATATCACCTCATCCTATCATTGGAGTATAACTCAGTTATTCATGTTGATTGCTTTCATAAAAGGACACAGGCAGTTTTGAGGTTCGCTCAACATGTGTTCAGTTATTTTCCTCTCTGATAAGCGCTAGCCAGACTATTAGCTTATGGCTTTTACCAAACTCAATTAGCTTAGATTTAGAGAAGACCAGGTCAGAAAAAAACTAACCTTTCCTTCATCCCACTTGTACCAGCGACCTTCACCCCACTACAGTCCTACAGTCAACCTTTAAGGGGAAAACAACACTGTCCCCTCTGCCTTGGCATGCTAGCTAGCGATGGTGGCTAAATGTGATTAGCAGTCAGAAAGACAGTTAGCTAAGGAAGCACTACCATCATCAGTGGCCTGATCAAGAATCCCTATTTGGCACTGTCCCAACACTGACACGCAAAGGAAGGACATACAAAAACTGGCTACCAAGTGTCTTTTCTATGGGCTTAGCTAGGCTAGGCTAACTGATGAGTGTATTTTCTATGAGCTTGGCTAGGCTAATGGTCACTAAGCTAACAGCATCACATAATTTAATGTAAATAAAATGTCTGGGGAAGCTTCTTTTCGCACACAGACAAGACAAAGTTTGGCAAACTAGGTTTTAAATATATATGTTTAAATAGCCGAACATATTAGCACCATTGTTTTCGAAAGTCTGATGCCGAACAAAGGGGATATACCTGTGTTACTTCAGCATATACCTGTGTTATTTCAGCATATACCTGTGTTATTTCAGTGGACTAGTTGACTAATATAACATTTCTTTAGCCAGTACAGCATGTGTATTTGTGCTTGTTTCTTGTGACATATTGAGGTATATGGTCACATCCTACCCGGAAAATGCAGGCCATAGACACCTGAATACTTACTTTATTACATTTGAAAGATCTACAGTTGAAGTCGGAAGTTTACATACACTTAGGTTGGAGTCAATAAAACTCGTTTTTTCAACCACTCCACACATTTCTTGTTAACAAACTAGTTTTGGCAAGTCGGTTAGGACATCTACTTTGTGCATGACACAAGTCATTTTTCCAACAATTGTTTACAGACATATTATTTCACTTAAAATTCACTGTATCACAATTCCAGTGGGTCAGAAGTTTACATACACTAAGTTGACTGTGCCTTTAAACAGCTTGGAAAATTCCAGAAAATGATGTCATGGCTTTAGAAGCTTCTGATAGGCAAATTTACATAATTTGAGTCAATTGGAGGTGTACCTGTGGATGTATTTCAAGGCCTACCTTCTGACTTCAACTGTATATCACTGTAAAAACAAAATAGTCAGTGATAAGCACCTCATAAGAACTTTGTACCAGGAAATTCCACAGAAATAACAAGTGTATGAGCCTGCTGAAATGTATTATATAGTGTTAGCTGCATCTGATGAGCCTGTAAAGGGCAATAGATTGGGATTGGGTACATTTTGAAATGAATAACAATTTGATCCTCTATTCTATTCATACAACCAACCCAATCCATGGATGGGGCAGTTTTCCAAAAAGGTAATTTTGTTTCTCATTCGTGTTACTTTCAGCCAACAGAAACCTGCTAACTTACTGAATATCAGGATAGGTTTTGTCTATGGCTTTAATATCCTTTAAACAAAAAAAACAACAACAAAAAAGTTTTTGCAACCTTCAAAACATGAACTTTAAAGATAGGAAAACAAAGTGATTGTTTTTGATATTGCCACAAATCTTTCAGAATTCACCTGATGTCCTGAAAAAAAGAAAGTGTACATTTCTATAGTAAAAGTGATGTTTTGTATTTCCGTTCTCTCGCTCTTATTTTTGTTCTTTTAAAGTCTTCACTCTCAGCTTAGTCTCTCTCTCTCTCTCTCTCTCTCTCTTTCTCTCTCAGTCTTTCTGTGGTCAGTTCTTTGTGGGTTCTTTCTGCTCTTTCTGGCCCTTGGCGGTTCTGTTGGTGATATTGTTCAAGCAGGCCCGGACGCCCGCCAAGTGGAGCAGCGAACCCGCCGCCTCCTTCATCTCCTCGTCATCACTCTCTGGCGGCTTTTCTGTGCGCCGTTTTTTTAGCGGGAGGGTGTCGCTAGCTACGCCCATCCGCTGCTTGGCTTTCAGGAAGTGATGCCGCTTCTTGTTGTGCTGCTGGCTGGAAGGGGTGGAGTCTATCGTGTCTATAGGCCAATCGCGCGGCTCCTCCTTCTTGATCTCCAGCTGGATCTTGCTCTTGTTGTCTTCGTCGTCCTCGTAGTCAAAGTCAGAATCGTTGGCGACGTCCCGGGCAATGGGGCCGTTGCTGCGGAGACTGGAGTCGCTGCCATCATCCGATTGGTTGGTGCTGTAGGTGTGGTCCTCCTTGGGGTCGCTGCTGACCAATGGGGAGTCACAGGGGGGATTGCTGTCGCTACGCTTCCAACAGCCTCTGGACAGCACTGACCTGGAGAGAGACAGAGACACAAGTTAGATACACTTACATAAACACACACACACACACACACACACACACACACACACACACACACACAGGTGCTTCAGTGAAGAGGCTACATCAGAAGCACAGAACAGTGCTAGCTGTGACTGCTACCTCTAATCAGTGAGACACCAGCTAATTAAATTTAGACCGGTCTCATGTCTGAGTGGCCCCTTCAGAGACTGGAGTACGGAGCTAAAGAGCTAATGCTATATGGCTGATGATTCTAATGGTAGCCCTACGTCCTGCCATCAGCTAGATGAGGAGAGGAGTGTATGTAGTGTTGTGGTGTCTCTGGGCTGATGATTCTAATGGTAGCCCTACATCCTGCCATCAGCTAGATGAGGAGAGGAGTGTATGTAGTGTTGTGGTGTCTCTGGGCTGATGATTCTAATGGTAGCCCTACATCCTGCCATCAGCTAGATGAGGAGAGGAGTGTATGTAGTGTTGTGGTGTCTCTGGGCTGATGATTCTAATGGAGGTAGCCTTACGTCCTGCCATCAGCTAGATGTGAGAATCTGTCACGCAAAGTAGCACAACGCACTGCATGTTTGCAACGGCTGTGATTTCAATATAAAACCTGTGACAATTCAACCCCCCCCCCCCCCCCCCCCCCCCCTTGGGGATCAAGGAAGTACCATTCAATTCGAGTCGATTAACTTTGTATTGGATGATTATCATTCATATTCCATTCACCCAGCTCAATGTAACATCGATAGGTTTAGGCTACTACATGATACTAGAATTTTCCCTGTACCCATCATGAGGTTGCTACAACCTAGCCTATGAATGAGTGTTTACAACGTAGGTGCACAGGTTGAGAGAATTTTAAGTAATCAAGGTGACAGAAAGTGATACATTCAATACCGCCTTGCACACTCTTGCCTGCATCTACAGTACCACCTATTCATTCATGGGTTTTTCTTTGTTTATTTAATTTTCTACATTGTAGAATAATAGTGAAGACATCAAAACGATGAAATGACACATATGGAATCATGTAGTAACCAAAAAAGTGTTAAACAAATATTATATATCTTATATTTGAGATTCTTCAAAGTAGCCACCCTTTGCCTTGATGACAGCTGTGCACACTCTTGGCATCGGGATCGAAGCAGGGTCTGTAGTGATGCTTTTAGCACTGTGATGCAGTGCCTTAGACCGCTGCGCCACTCGGGAGCCCAAAACTGTGACGTTGTCATGTCATAGTCAACATAGGAACTAGAATGAATGCGTTAGTTATCCCGCTACAATCATGCATTATTGTGTACAGTCAGCAGCAAGCAGTTTAGAAGTTACACAGGCGGGCCCCGGGTGGCAATAAATTAATAAAACCAAAAGCTTACCTTAACTTGGAAGATTTCCAGTGTTGGATAGCCATAGTCAGCTAGCTAACATAGCATCCCGCTCTATTTGAGCCGGGTGTTTGAGTAGGCTAAACTAGCTAGCTGTATTCGATGCTAGCTAAGTAAGTGAAAGTGAACAAAAATATACTATGAAATAAGTCTCTCTCTATCTCTCCTTAATTTGGGAAGAAATTAATTTGTTCAAAACCATTCAACTATTGTCTTTCTTTCTCTCTTTGAGTCAACTGCTCACCACATGTTATACACTGCAGTGCTAGCTATCTGTAGCTTATGCTTTCAGTACTAGATGAAATCTTTGATCCTTTGATTGGGTGGACAACATGTCAGTTCATGCTTGTAGAGCTTTGATAGGTTGGAGGACGTCCTCCAGAAGGTGTCATAATTGCTGTGTAAGTCTATGGAAGGGGGTGAGAACCATGAGCCTCCTAGGTTTTGTCAATATACCCAGAGGTACACCATGTTGTTACCCTACTGCTACCCTACTGCTGTTAAGGCTACTGTAGACCTTCATTGCAAAGCAGTGTGTTTCAATCAATTATTTGGTGAAGTGAATATATTAAGTATAGTTTTATCTAAAAATAATTAAAAAAAAATTGTTTTACTATTTTTATTTTTATGAAATTCACTGAAAGGCACGATCTCTTTCGTTAGAAAAAGCCAACTTTAAATCTTAGCTTTTTAACCAGCTCATCTATATGTTTTTTAAACGTCAAATCCACATCAATCCAAATACCTAAGTATTTATATGCAGGAACACATTTGATTGGAGTACCATCTAATGTCTGAACATGCAGTTCATCTGAAACATTCTTACGAGACTTTGAAAACAACATGTATTTCGTTTTGCCCATATTAAGCAAAAGTTTTATATCAGCAAGGGATTCTCGCATAGCTATAAAGTCTGACTGTAGTTCAGACACAGTCAGATCAACAGTCGGGGCAATAGAATACATAATAGTCATCTGCATATAGATGAAGTTAAAACATGTTTAACAGATTTACCAATGGTGTTTATATAAATAATTAAATAGAACAGGTTCCCAAAATCGACCCCCTGTGGTACATCTTTATGTATTTCAAGAAATTCCATCAATCACGATGACCTGGGTTCTGTCACTAAGATAATCATGAAATCATGAACAGGTGTCAGAGCTAAGACCTATCGAGGACGACTTATTCAATAAAATAGCAACAGTATCATGAGCTTTAGACAGAACATTTGATTTGATTGTTGAAAGCATTGATAAGATCATTAACAACTAAAGTGGTTGTTGTAGTAGTAGTGCCCAGGCCCTAAACCCTGATTGACTTAGTAATAGTTCCCAGGCCCAGGCCTAAACCCTATTGGTTTAGTAACAGTGCTATGCCCAGCCCTAAACGCTGATTGGTTTAGTAATAGTGCCCAGGCCCAGGTCTAAACCCTGATTGGTTTACATTACGTTTCTCCACAAAAAAAATAGCAAAGTTGTACATTTACCAAGGATCTTAGCTAGACAAGGAAGCCTTCAAATGGGGCGATAATTAATAAGATCACTACGATCCCGCCCCTATGGAGTGGCAGCACAAGAGCTGATTTCCATAGTTTTTGAATATTTCCTGATGACAATGTTAAATAAAAAAATCTGAGTTATTGAGCCAACGACGACGGCGCTGCGCACTTAAGCACACCGGGATCTAATTAGTCGGCCCCTAAGGATTTCTTTATTGTCTATTGCTAGCAAAGCACCCAGGACTTATTTTCTGTAAATAGCCTAGAAGAAAAGCTTTGACAATCATTCAGCAAGTTTCCCCCTATCAGCATCCAGCCCAATATCATTGTGAATATGCTTAGAAGTTCTTTCAAAGGGAGATAGCCCGCTGAAATAAAATGGTGATTAAATGTATAATTGATGGACTTGTTTTCCATAATGAGGCCAGTGTCTGAATGAATTTGTTGTGGCAGAGAAGAGGAAGTAGAACCCTTCAGGGATTTGCCTCTTTTGTATTCTCACATCTCTAACACAAACAGGGCAGTGGTGTAAAATACTTAAGTAAAACTACTTTAAAGTACTACTTACTGTAAGTCGTTTTTTTTGGTATCTGTACTTTACTATTTATATTTTTGACAACTTTTACTTCACTACATTCGTAAAGAAAATAATGTACTTTCTACTCCATACATTGTCCCTGACCCCCATAAGTACTTGTTACATTTTGAGTGCTTAGCAGGACAGGAACGTGGTCTAATTCACGCACTTATCAAGAGAACATCCCTGGTCATCTATACTGCCTCTCATCTTGTGGACTCACTAAACACAAATGCTTCGTTTGTAAATTATGTCTGAGTGTTGAAGTGTGCCCCTAGCTATCCGTAAAAAAAAAGAATTGTGCCGTCTGGTTTGCTTAATAAAATAAATTTGAAATGATTTATACATTTACTTTTACTTTTGATACTTAAGTACATTTTAGCAATTATATTTACTTTTGATACTTAAGCATCTAAAACGAAATACTTTTAGACTTTTACTCAAGTAGTAGTATTTTACTGGGTGACTCACTTTTACTTGAGTCATTTTCTATTTAGGTATCTTTACTTTTACTCAAGTATGGCATTTGGGTACTTTTTCCACAACTACAACAGGGCAATGGTCATTAATGTATTGGGCGAAGACACCAATAGAAACATATTTCTCTGGCGTATTCATAATATCTTTATGAATTGTTATAAGTGCTATATGACTACTGTGAATGCCAGAGATCTGAGGGGGGTTAACGGTGAAGAGGTGTCATTAATTATCATACTATTTTAGTTTATAACATGCCGTTCTTTCCTATAAAGGTATAGTTGACCTAGGCAAGTCGTACATACACTAAAACTTTATTTAAAAGTGAAAAATCGCTTTAAGCATTGTCAAGCTCCCATGCCAATTACCAGCCAACCAGTCTGCTAAGTTAAGACATTCCCTCCATCAGTCTGCATCATGTCGTGCAGCTTCCTCACTAACTAGTGTTAAAAGCCAAGCTCTGAGTGTCTCTGGCCATCTTGGCTGCTCTGTGCATTTAAACCTCTATCACATCCGTGATACGAGCCCAGGGTGTGTTGCTGGAAAACCCTAGGTTCTAACCACTGTCCTATAGGCAATGTGGACCCAATTGGCAGGTAATCACAAGAGGCAGGTTAGGAGGGAAAAAACAGTCTTTACTAGAAATTCCTCCTGAGCAAACAACGAGGTTCCAGTATAAATGCTGGGTTGAGTAAAGTACAAATCCACACTGGACAGTTGCAGGCAAAAGAGTCCAATGACAAAAGGTACCAAAGAGGCTGGTCAAAAAGTACCACAGAATAAACAAACTAAGAAGACGCCTAGCCCATGCATTGGTAAGAACTTCAAGACTGAGCACAGATAAAGGCAAAGGAAGGTCCTTAAATATCCACCTGTACACCCTGACTAACTAGGCACAGGTGGTAACCTTGAACCAATAATGAGCAGTGGATTAGGAGGATGATGTAGAAGGTCTTGTGCTCTCAGTCTCCCTCTGCTGGACAGACCGTAGTGTGACAGGGCCCCCCCCTCTATGGCCGGCTCCCGATGGCCCAGGACGGTCAGGATGCAAGCGATGGAACGTCCTGATCAGGTCTGGGTCTAGGATGTGACGTGCTGGCACCCAGGTACGCTCCTCAGACCCATAACCTTGCCAGTCGACCAAGTAGTGAAAGCCACGGCCCCGGCGTCTTGAATCCAGCAGCCTTTTCACTGTGTAGGTGGGACCACCGTCTATAATACGAGGGGCGGGAGGGGTGGGAACTGGGGGAGACCAAAGAGAGGTTAATACAGGTTTCACCTGAGAGACATGAAAAGTGGGTCTGACTCTTAAAGATCTCGGTAGAGCAAGCCGATAAGCAACAGGGTTGACCCGGCTGGTGATCTTGAATGGGCCAACAAATCTTGGGGCAAGTTTCTTGGATTCCACCTTCAATGGTAAGTCCTTAGCTGAGAGCCAGACTCTTTGCCCGATTCTGTAGTGTGGAGTTGCCCTCCTTCTCTTGTCCGCGGACCTCTTGTGGCGAGTGGAAACCCTCTTCAAGGCTGCGTGAGCCCTTTTCCATGTCCCTCTACAGCGCTTGACAAATCTCTCAGCATTGGGCACTCCAACATCTATCTCTTGGCTGAAGAACAATGGTGGCTCGAATCCGAATTGACACTTGAATGGAGATAGACCAGTGGAAGAGCTGCGTAAGGTGTTGTGTGCCAGCTCTGCCCATAGCAAGAAACGACTCCAGGAGGATGGCTGATGAGACGTGAAGCAGCGAAGGTATTTCTCCAACTCCTGATTTATCCGTTCTGTTTGGCCGTTAGACTGAGGGTGGAAACCTGAGGAGAGACTGACAGAAGAGCCCAACAGAGACCAGAATGCTTTCCAGTAGCGAGACAAACTGGGGACCTCGATCTGAAACAATGTCCACTGGAGTTCCATGGATCCTTACCACATTCTGAAGAATAAGGTCAGCGGTCTCTTTGGCTGAAGGGAGTTTAGGTAAAGGAATGAAGTGTGCGGCCTTAGAGAAGCGGTCCACCACCACAACAGTGTTACCTTCAGATGCTGGTAAACCAGTGATAAATCCATAGAGATGTGAGACCAGGGGCGTTGCGGGATGGGCAAGGGATGTAGAAGGCCAGCCGGGCGCTGATTAGAGGACTTCTGTTGAGCACAAACTGGGCAGGCTTGTACAAAAGATTGGACTTCTCTTGTCATCTCTGGCCACCAGAAGCGTCTCTGGATAAAATCCAATGTCCTCTTTGTTCCTGAATGTCCCGCAATGGCAGAAGCATGACCCCACTGGAGGACCTCGGATCTTGCTCCCTTGGGCACAAACAAGCATCCTGCTGGAACTCCATCAGGAGCCTCTCGCACTGTATCCTCAATGGACCGACGAACCGGTGCCAGAATGCGGTCTCTGGGGATGAACTCTGGGGGACGGTCCCTCTTACTGACATGACAGGGCATCCGCCCTAACATTCTTGGCTCCAGGTCTGTAAGAAATCACAAAATTGAAACGGGTAAAAAAGAGAGACCACCTGGCCTAGCCGGGGGTTAAGGCGCTTAGCCTGCTGTAGGTAGGTCAGGTTCTTGTTGTCCGTCCACACAACAAAAGGATGCTTGGCCCCTTCCAGCCAGTGGCGCCATTCTTCCAGTGCCAGTTTCACAGCAAGGAGCTCTCGGTTACCCACATCATAGTTTCTCTCAGCTGGTGACAGGCGTCTGGAAAAGAAAGAACACGGATGGACTCTGTTATCTGTGATAGACCTTTGGGAAAGCACTGCTCCAACTCCCTCTTCTGAGGCATCCACCTCCACGATAAACGGCAGTTCTGGGTCTGGGTGTACCAGGATCGGGGCAGAAGAAAACAGTCCCTTTAACCTGTCGAACGCCTGCTGAGCCTCAGCAGTCCAGTGGATACGAGCGGGTGATCCCTTAGTAAGTGAGGAGATGGGGGCTGCAATGGTGCTGATATTGTGAATAAACCTTCTGTAAAAGTTGGCAAAACCAAGAAATCTTTGTACCTGCTTAAGTGATTTGGGCTGGGGCCAGTTGGTGATGGCAGATACCTTTCTTGGTTCCATCTCGATGCCTTCTTGCGAGATAACATAGCCTAGGAATGAGACTTGGGACACATGGAAATCACATTTGTCGAGCCTTA
>QNTS01006090.1:13705-26118 GCA_003317085.1 Hucho hucho
AAATACCAGCTGGGCTGACTGATGCACAGGCCGGCAGGTCTTAAATACCAGCTGGGCTGACTGATGCACAGGCCGGCAGGTATTAAATTGAGTTCTAAGATTTGGCCAGTTACATAACTTTCATAACTGCTTCTGCAGGTTCACCTTGGCTTCGACAGCCCAACACAGGAAGGAGCAGAGCAGTGGAGGGACAGCGTGGCTCACCCCGAGAAGGTGGTGGCTGTATGGCACAGACTCAACGGATTCTGACACACCTGTAGAAACTCACACAGTGTCCCAAAGGAGTTGACAGCCTCACCTGTACCGCCACCCAGTGGTGTAAAGTACTTAAGTAAAAAATACTTTAAAGTACTACTTAAGTCGTTTTGGTGGATATCTGTACTTTACTTTACTATTTATATGTTTGCCAACTTTTACTTTTACTTCACTTACATTCCTAAAGAAAATAATGCCCTTGTATTATTTTGTAGATAAAGTATGTAGCTTACACATTTATGTTGCATAGACTTGTTATGTGTTGAATGTTCAGTTGATATAATATAATATTTTAGAGGTCAGATATTTGGCAGCAGGTAGCCTAGTGGTTAGAGCATTGGGCCAGTAACCGAAAGGTTGCTAGTTCGAATCCCCAAGCTGACAAGGTAAAAAATCTGTTGTTCTGCCCCTTGAACAAGGCAGTTAACCCACTGTTCCCCGGGAGGCCATCATTGTAAATAAGAATGTGTTCTTAACTGACTTGCCTAAAAATAAAATAAAAATTTCATGAAGTTCTGTTGCTTGAATTGCTAGGAGTAATGATGTGTTCTCATTCGTGGTCCTGATGAATCCCTGGTCTTCTGCATCTTCTGTGCTCACACTGTTTAGTGTTTCCCACATATTTAAGGGTCTCTATTCAGTCTGTAAAGCTGAAGACTTAGGGCTCTATTCAGTCTGGAAAACTGCCTTTAAATTTCAATCACGTTGTAAAGCTGAACTTCTGCGATGTGGATTGAATAGAGCCCGTCTTATATTCTAATCTTAGTCTAGACAACTACTGTATATTTGAGTATTATAATAATTGATTAACTGCCATTAGCATATAGTCATCGTACAAACTGTTTGATGGTTTTGAGTCTTTCATCCCGTCTTATGTCATTTTATGTATTTTATGTAATGCCATGTAAAGATTGTAAAGATAAGCATGATTTAAACTACAGTAGGTTTATCTCAATCCCAAATCAATGACTTTTACAGTATCAGTCAGTTTGGACACACCTACTCATTCAATGGTTTGTCTTTATTTTTACTAGTTTCTACATTGTAGAATAATAGTGAAGACATCAAAACTATGAAATAACACAAATGGAATCATGTAGTAACCAAAAAAGTGTTAAACAAATCAAAATATATTTTACATTTGAGATTCTTCAAAGTAGCCACCCTTTGCCTTGATGACAGCTTTGCTTGGCATTCTCTCAACCAGCTTCATGAGGTAGTCACCTGGAATGCATTTAAATTAGCAGGTGAGCCTTGTTAATTTGTGGAATTTCTTTCCTTCTTATTGCGTTTGAGCCAATCAGTTGTGTGGTGACAAGGTAGGGGTGGTATACAGAAGATAACCCTATTTGGTAAAAGACCAAATCCATATTATGGCAAGAACAGCTCAAATAAGCAAAGAGAAACGACAGTATATCATTACTTTAAGACATGAAGGTCAGTCACCTTCAGTCAATCAGTCGCAAAAACCATCAAGCACTATGATGAAACTGGCTCTCATGAGGACCGCCACAGGAAAGGAAGACCCAGAGTTACCTCTGCTGCAGATGATAAGTTCATTAGAGTTAACTGCACCTCAGATTGCAGCCTAAATAAATGCTTCACAGAGTTCAAGTTACAGACACATCTCAACATCAACTTTTCAGAGGAGACTGCGTGAATCAGGCCTTCATGGTCGAATTGCTGCAAAGAAACCACTAAAGGACACCAATAAGAAGAAGAGACTTGCTTGGGCCAAGAAACACAAGCAATGGGCATTAGACCGGTGGAAATCTGTCCTTTGGTCTGATGAGTCCAAATCTGAGATTTTTGGTTCCAACCGCCGTGTCTTTGTGAGACGCAGAGTAGGTGAATGGATGATCTCGCAATGTGTGGTTCCCACCGTGAAGCATGGAGGAGGAGGTGTGATGGTATGGGGGTGCTTCGCTGGTGACATTGTCTGTGATACATTTAGAATTCAAGGCACACTCAACCAGCATGGCTACCACAGCAATCTACAGCGATACGCCGTCCCATCTGGTTTGCGCTTAGTGGGACTATCATTTGTTTTTCAACAGGACAATGACCCAACACACCTTCAGGCTGTGTAAGGGCTATTTGACCAAGGAGGAGAGTGATGGAGTGCTGCATCAGGTGACCTGGCCTCCACAATCACCTGACCTCAACCCAATTGAGATGGTTTGGGATGAGTTGGATTGCAGATTGAAGGAAAAGCAGCCAACAAGTGCTCAGCATTGTTGGAAAAGCATTCCAGGTGAAGCTGGTTGAGAGAATGCCAAGAGTGTGCATGATTCCATATGTGTTATTTCATAGTTTAGAGGTTTTCACTATTATTCTACAATGTAGAAAATAGTAAAAATCAAGAAAAACACTTGAATGAGTAAGTGTGTCCAATCTTTTCACTAGTACTGTACATATTACTTCAATTACCTTGACTAACCTGTACCCCCGCACTTTGACTCAGTACCGGTCCCCCTGTATATAGCCTCATTATTGTTATATATATTTTACCTTTATTTAACTAGGCAAGTCAGTTAAGAACAAATTCTTATTTTCAACGACGGCCTAGGAACAGTGGGTTAACTGCCTTGTTGAGGGGCAGAACGACAGATTTTTACTTTATCAGCTCAGGGATTTGACCTTGCAACCTTTCAGTTACTGGCCCAACGCTCTAACCACTAGGCCGCCCTGGCTACCGCATATATTTTTTACTTTAGGTTATTTAGTGAATATTTTCTTAACTCTTATTTTTCTTAAATCTGCATTGTTGGTTAAGGGCTTGTACGTAAGCATTTCACTGTAAGGTCTACACCTGTTGTATTCAGCGCATATGACAAATACATTTTGATTTGGTGTCAGATATGGTTAGTTCTGATCAAAGATGTAAAATCAAGGAAATAGGTCGGCCTGGATGTACCGTACATAGATCATAACAGTTTTATGTTCTATATTTATGGTAACGTATCGTCACAGCCCGGTTCGTTCTGCACCAGCTCTCCGCACTCGCCCTGAGGTGCGTGAGAACAGTCTGGTGAGACCTACACCGGCTCCACGCACCAGGTTCCCTGTGCGCCTTCAGAGCCCGGCACGTCCTGTTCCTGCTCCAAGCACCAGGTTCCCTGTGCGCCTTCAGAGCCCGGCACAGCCTATTCCTGCTCCACGCATCAGGTCCCCTGTGCGCCTTCAGAGCCCGGCACAGCCTATTCCTGCTCCAAGCATCAGGTCCCCTGTGCGCCTTCAGAGCCTGTCACGTCCTGGCCATAGATAGCCCTTTTTGGCTTCTCTATAGTGTTTTTGGTCAGGACGTGACCAGGGGTTTTTTGTGTTCTATGTTTAAATGTCTATGTTGGGTTGGTTTGGGTTCCCAATTAGAGGCAGCTGTTAGTCGTTGTCTCTAATTGGGAATCCTATTTAGTGTGTTCAGTCCCCCACCTGTCACGTCCTGGCCATAGATAGCCCTTTTTGGCTTCTCTATGGTGTTTTTGGTCAGGACGTGACCAGGGGGTTTTTTGTGTTCTATGTTTAAATGTCTATGTTGGTTTGGTTTGGGTTCCCAATTAGAGGCAGCTGTTAGTTGTTGTCTCTAATTGGGAATCCTATTTAGTGTGTTCAGTCCCCCACCTGTTTAGTGGGATATTGTTTATTGTGTGTAGTTGCGCTACACCGTGCGTTACGGTCGTTGTTACTTTATTGGTTTTGGTGAGTTTCATTGATTAAAACATGTTTAACTCATCCCTGCACGCTGCGCTTTGGTCCACTCATGTCAGCGTTCGTGACACAGTGTCTATTAGGAGCGTGTCAGGGTGATCACAGCAGCTCCAGAGGTGGCACAGCTTTACAAATACAATTATATTGTAACGAGCGCGCTCGTGAGAGTCAGGAAGCAAGTTCAGGGAGTGAGTGTTTTAATAAATAAAATAAACAATGAACATGAAACACAAACAAGGCACCGACATGAAAACAGAGAGTCAATAACACCTGAGGAAAGAACCAAGGGGAGTGACAGATATAGGGAAGATAATCAAGGAGGTGATGGAGTCCAGGTGAGGGTCATGAGGCGCTGGTGCACAAGACGATGGCGACAGGTGACAGGATAATCAGCAGCCTGATGACCTAGAGGCCGGAGAGCGAGTATACGTGACATATATTGTGCACTAAGACGTGTATTTGTGTCCGTGTCGGTGCGTGCTTTGGCAGTCATCATTTACGTAATGAATATTTGATCTAAATTAATGTTTACTCAGCATGCAGGCATTCCAGACACACCTTGGCCCTAAGCTTTTCTTATTACTCAACAGCACCTTTCACTCAACATTACCTTTCACTCAACAGCACCTTTCTGAGAGCAATGGGTCTGGCTAACACAGAGGACATGAGATTCTGTGTCCCTAATTTACATGAGGTACTGCCTAGTTTGATCTTTAGGGGTTTGTAAAAGACCTGGGTTTAAATACTTGCAGGGTTTGTTTTAGGGCGTCCAAACAGATCAGTTGAGAACGTACACCAAATGAGAACCGGGTACACTGGTCCGTGCGCGTGTCCTCTTCTAATTGGCTAACGTTTCCGTGGGCCCGTCAAAAGTTCAAATCATCTGAAGCTTTTGTTTGTGAAAACAGATAGACATTTGAAGGTCAAGGACGTGTCCTCTCCGCTGTCCGACGTACAACTCCCCATCCAGTAATTATTGGAACTCACGGATACAGATAAAATCCACGTGCCAGTTTGGCCACGCTCTTAGACCGTCTGGAGTGTCAGGCAGGCAGCGTTTGACCTTTTAACACTTCTCTATTGGTTTCATTGCAACAGGCTTAGCTCAATCAAGCACAGATACAGTATATGAAATGATTTCAAATAGTATTGAACACCAGGTCTGATGTGTAACAGCTTCTCATGTTGGCAATCTGACACACATTCCAATCTGTCGTCTATGTTCTCTTGTTAAGAACAAGCTCATTTCATCACTATGGATACAATGATGGAAGGGACCTCACTGTTTCTGAAGTGACCAGAGTCATCCTGAGATACCAGGATCTAAGTTAATTCTGTGTGTTCTGACTGTGGCTAGAGGGAGAACAGCTATATGCCTTGCGATTGGGTTTTGGCTAGAGGGAGAACAGCTATATGCCTTGCGATTGGGTTTTGGCTAGAGGGAGAACAGCCCATGTGAGGTCCCCCTGAGAAACTAATCTTATCAAACAAATGAGGAACTTGTTTTTCTTCAAATGGGTTATAACCTTTTAGTGTCAGGTAAGGGTATTTTACACTATTAGAATGCGCTTCATGTAATTCATGTGTCAGGGCAAACCTGCAGCACCTACAATGTGATGAATATGAACACAGCGTTAACTAGGGATTATCATTTTTCCACGTGAGGTCATCATCATTTTCTAATGTCAAATTGCGGTTGTTTGCAGAAAAAAGTTTGGGAACCCTTGACATAGCAGCAGGGCCAGATTACAGACCGGGCACCTGCCCTGGGGCCAGATTACAGACGGGGCACCTGCCCAGGGGGTCCTGATCTTCAGGGAACTCCCAGCATCCCCCCCAAAAAATCTAATAGTACATGAACACATCACAAACCATAACAAAATGTGTAGAATAGAATTAGCATACGATTAGCTATAAAACTCATTTTGTTTCTCTGCCTATGGCAACATTTGTGGAAATGCAGGAAGTTAACTGTTTTCCTAAATATCCATTTTTTTACCAAAAGAAAATCTGGGCCTCAGAAGGTGGTTTTTGATCAGACTAGAATCCAAGATTGTGGTATAATAAGCAATGTGGCAAAGCATACCCTCTGATAGGCTAGATGAAATGTTCAACAATCAGAGTTTCCACTTAAGAAACGTAAAAAAATCCACGACTTTTCCATGACATGAGAATATTTTCCCAATGACAACAAAGAACAAACACAAAGGGAAATTAAATGCTGAACTGTATGTGCATTGCCTGAAAGCGTTGGGTCTCTTCCCCCAGGCCTTTTATATGGTCTGAAAAACACAAACAGTTCCGACAACAGAAACCAACGGCATAAAACACGGCCCAACAGAATAGCTGTACTGTAACCGCATACAACTGATGTCAATAAAGACTTGCAGTCCCTCGCAACAGATCAGTCTATTTCCTGTGACCTCACAACCAGTCAGAGCAGGCAGTAGTGAGGGGCATTCTGGCTCTTTTCAGTGAGACGGCTCTTTAAAAAAATATATGTTTTGTATTTTTTCTAAGTCAAACAGTTTGCGATAGTTTGACTGTGATTGGTGTTAAAACAATTCTAATTCAATTATGAAATGAAATCATACTCTACCTTAACCACAATGTATTTAAAAATGCATTGGTTTGTTATGAAAATGTGGTTTTAAAGAATAACTTTTTAAATGTATATAAACAAAGTGCATATAAATGTAACAATTCAAAACGAATACAATCTGAACAACATAATAATAGAATATTGCACCATATCAAAGAAAAATAAATAACGATGTGCAAAACTGTAGCATCCGACTTAAAACATTAAACTGGTCCCTCTTTACTCTCTCTTCTTTGTTGCCATGTTATAACCAGGAGCACACAGCAATGCTGACCAGATTTAGCTTTTATGAGAGATTTGCATTCAGAAATGCAAGCTGCCTCACTTTCGATGCGCTGATGTGGTTTCTTCTCTCAGTAATTATTTGTCCCGTTTTCGAGAAGATCCTCTCAGAGGGAACGGATGTGGCCACTATGCAGAGTCTCGCCTGTCATGACTTTAGTAAGCCGTGGGTAGACAGAGGCCTTGTTCTTCCACCAGCTCAGAGGATCTGCAGATCTTTGGAGGAGGGGCTCCTCCAAATAGGATTGGACCTCCATTATGGCATCTGCTGAGGGATTCCTTGGTGCTGCATCCCCAGTTGCTCTCTCGTCAAACAGCATCCAAACAGCAGACGTTTGTGGCACTACTGCTGGTGCTTCTGTTCCATCTGATCCCTCTCCTTCCTGTTGTCCTGGTGCCTGAGCCAGCTGACAGCTGGGGCTGTCCCTCCCTGCTGCTGAGGTTATTCTTTGAAGAGCCTCATCAATCGCTCTGGCATCCCTGAAGTCTAACTTCTTAAACCTGGGGTCAAGTGCAGCGGTTCCGGATAGCACGTGATTATATTCCATTCTGTGGAACTTTCTGTCCATTGATGAACACAGGGTGTCCGTCAACTCTGTCACATGTCCTGTGGTTACATGTGCTACTCTCTGGCGGCTGGCTGTGATTCGCTGCAGACCCTTACACAGGAGTATCAATTTTTGAGGCTGTCACATAGCTGAAAAGAAATAACAGTAACTTATTAGTTCAGGTTCATGTTTTGTTTACTGATACTACATTCTCATCTACTGCTCATATACATTTAATATAATACTGGATTAAATAATGATGCAGTTATAACTGCTTACTGTACCTCTCGCCACTGATCTCCACAGTGACCTGCTCAAAGGGTTCCAGGACTCTGCACACCTCCTCCACCACCTCCCATTCCTCTTGGGTCAACATTTAGTACGTTGGTACGTTCAAAACTCTGACGCAGTTGTCATGAGAAATGCCAAACAGGAGATCTCTCTCTCTCAACAACAAAAAAAAAGGACATCATTGATGCAATTTCAATTTGTTTTGAGTTGCTGTGTCTATCACCAAATTTGCTTGAGATGATTTTACTGCATCCAAGTTTCTTGACATCGGTGTTTCAAAGAGCTGTCAGTCAAGGTGAGGTCATGAATATAAGCTCACAGCCTGTCTTTTCAAAGTTCCTGGTAGTTAGCCATGAGAGAAAAACATACTTTTTCTATCCCCCAAATATTACAGGGGATATTTTAATCACTCAAAAAAGGTTATTTTACATGGGAATTAGAATGACGGTTCGGGGACCTTTAAGTCCCTTTCTGAGTCTCTCTGAAACAAGAAGGTTGGATGGAGAGAGACTTCATTGGCTATAGTTGGCAGTGGATCGTTTTTTGACCCATCTTCTCCCATATGAGTGCTACATTTTAACAATCACAAATGACAACGCCTCACCTCATCATGACTGAGAAGACTCCTCCTCAAGTGTTGCTCTCCTGAAACACGCCAATGTTCCGGACATATCATTGTGTCCTTCTCCACCACTAGATCTGGAATTACAGCATCTCTCTCTCTCTCTGAGCACCACGGCCAGTCTGGAATTACAGCATCTCTCTCTCTCTCTGAGCACCACGGCCAGTCTGGAATTACAGCATCTCTCTCTCTCTGAGCACCACGGCCAGTCTGGAATTACAGCATCTCTCTCTCTCTCTGAGCACCACGGCCAGTCTGGAATTACAGCATCTCTCTCTCTCTCTGAGCACCACGGCCAGTGTATTATCAACAGCAAAACTAAGGATTATCATCATCAGCATAGTCTGTCTTGTCATTTGAATTGTTTTTTAATAACCTGCCCAGGTACTACTGCCGAAAGGTTGCCAGCTGGCTAAAACCGGCACTTGTACAGAAATGTTGATTCATGTGCACTGTCCCTGTAAAAAATAAACTCAAAAGTAAATAGTAAACATTCAGAGAGACGTGTACGTTTTTATAGAACGCAACAACAACAACAGAAAGTGCCTCATCAATACATTTTCTAAGGTAGACACAGTTGTGTGTGCATGCAGCTATTCTCCCTAGACAGTCCGTGTTGATAGAGGTCGACAGTGAACGTGAAAAAACTTCCACCCACGATGTCGAGAGCTTACCAGCACAGATGATGCCACTTCATCATGACTGAGAAGTTGCGTCCTTAACGTGTTGGTCTCTTGGAACAAGCCACTGCTCTTGAAATACTGTAGATCTTCGTTCTTTTCCACCACTAGATGTGAAATGAAGCCGGCGTAAATCAAAAGGGACATCCACAATAAAGCTCTTCTCTTAAGTCACAAATAGTCAATTATCTGATTCTTAAAAATAATATTGCCCAACACACCTTCAGGGATTGGAGGTTCCCTTGTGAAGAGTTGTAAGAGTTTACTTCAACACGGAGAAGGGACGATAAGGCCCTGCTGCTTTGGGGAAACTGCTGGGAAACATACATGCATCACTTGTGAATACATATGTATGGAAACCTGCACAATCCACTGTTCAAAGACTAAACCCTTTATACAAACAAATAAAAATATATAATTTGTCCCCTTATTTCACTCAATCCCTAAAAAGACTAGGCTACTCATTCTTGTGTAGCAATTTCTGAACTAGTCCAAGAAACGCTAGTGTAGCCTCCCATTACATGTTTTGCTACAGTATGCTAGGCCTAATGAATACGACCAAGGAGTTGAATCTCTGGTGGGCTTGTTGACTCTGTTCTCGGGTGAGTAATAGAATGTAAGTCTACTGGGAGACCTAAAGACTTAACTAACAACATTAGGAACCTTTCACATTCCAAGTATGGTCTTCGGATCAATGTTGGATTCAGTAATTAGAAGGCTTTGAAAACACATTTTTAACTGTGAAACTACTATGCTATTTATACTATGATATAGGCAGCCCAATCATTTGTTCTTACCTGACTTGTCTAGTTAAATAAAGGTTAAATACAAAATAAAAATAAAACTTAAAGTAAAGTATGTCATAGTATGGCTTTGCTTTACCTATATGAAAGTCTGAGTGTGTATTAGCAGGTAGGCCTACTTCAGGACAGAAAAATACTTGTCATCCCTACAGCTGAGACAGAGGCCAACCAGCACAAAAGTAAAATTGATGCAGAGTAGCTGGAGCTTGTTGCAAATCTGATCATTGGTTTGTCATTTTAATGTATGCATCAGCCAGGTTCTGTTGTTTTTCCACAGTTGGGCTCCACCATGTCCAGACTGAAGCTCCACCCTGTCCAGAGTGAAGCTCCACCCTGTCCTGACTGAAGCTCCACCCTGTCCAGAGTGAAGCTCCACCCTGTCCCGACTGAAGCTCCACCCTGTCCCGACTGAAGCTCCACCCTGTCCAGACTGAAGCTCCACCCTGAAGCTCCACCCTGTCCAGACTGAAGCTCCACTGGTTCTGGGTGTTTCTCTCTACCACAGCTGAGTGATCAACAGCCCTTCTTCTTCTTAGAAAACTCTGCTGTCTTTGCTTTCTGCAGTGATTTTAACACAGATTTTTTGGGGGGTCCATAGTCCGGAGCCATTCCCAAGTGCGAGTTGTCTTCTTTAACATGGCAAAGGTTACAAATGCAACACTGACAGCATTTGACTTAGCCTTTTGCAGATTTTCTAATACCCGCAAATCTGAGGTAGGGTGTCTGATCTGTATTCAGCAAGGATTTGGTAGCATTTCTTCTCAGAACCAGTCTCAACTACAAAGCATTTTGAAAGTTCAGTAAGAATCCACCTCGTGTTGCACTTTATCACATTAAAAATATGTCAATAATAATTTTCAGGCAAAAGTGCAACTGTCTTTTCACCGAGAGAAGATCAGACTCTTCCTTGAGAGCTCCTTTCCCCTTGTCAACAGGTTGTTTTTCTTTTTCCTGGCCAAGATGAGGAGATTTTCCGTCTGGTATCTAGTTTTTTTTCTTCTGAGATCTCGGGTCAGAAGTAAAGGAAGTGCTTTTCTTTTCCTTTGGACGAAGCAGATCAGAGATGCTCTCCATCTTGTCACAATGAGGTTCTACTTGTCTAACTTCATGTCTTCTTGGCTATAATCCAGGACCTGTATACCAGGCGGTGTCAGAAGAGGACCCTAAAAATTGTCAGACTCCAGCCAACCAAGTTAGACTGTTCGTACCAATTCATCAAGTCTGGAACCAACAGGACCCTGAACAGCTTCTACCCCCAAGCCATAAGACTCCTAAATAGTTAGTTAAATAGTTAACCAATTGTCACGACTTCCGCCGAAGTCGGTCCCTCTCCTTGTTCGGGCGGCGTTCGATTTCTTTTGGGTGGGTGGTGGTGGGGTTTAAAGTTAATTCCCTGTTAATTTCCATTTTGCCATGGGGCAGAGAGACATTTTTTTGCAGTTTATTTCCTGCAATTCTATGCATTTTGCCATATCTTATGCCATGTTAATGATATCTGAGTGAGAGTGGCTAACAAAATCAATGTGGGCCCCCTGGAGGTCAGGGCCCCTGGATGTCAGGGCCCCTGGGCACGTGCCCTGCGTGACCGGTCGGTATTCTGCCATGGTTATACTACTAAGTTTAAATTGTTAGCAAAAAAAATGGTTAGCTGACATGGGTAATTGAGTGACTGTGTGTGTGTGCCGGGGTGGGGGGGGGGGCACAACTTAGTTTGGAAGCTTGTCCATTTTTAAAGCCCCCGTCTCTTACGCCGAGTTCCATGATGTTCACAAGGTTCAAGGGGTATATCAATCTCCCCAGAGCGAGTAAAAAGTTGGGCGAGTCGCTCTGTACACAAGGGGGCACTCCTTCCCCATAGGTGGCTCATATGTGGCCTTCATTGCAGATTCCCGTCTTGTAGCTCACTAGTCCCTATGAGGTGCTTGTTGATACAGGTTATGGGTTCTATAGGCGATTGGTTTCATTCCTGGGAATTAGATTCAATTATGAATCGCCCCTGTCTGTTACCACAGAAGGGGTCAGCTGTCCCTTTTCCAGCTGGGTTACAAGGTGCTGTGACACCGGTACCTAAGACTGGTGGGTTTGATTACCTTCATGATAGCGGTTTTTCCCCGGGTTTATTTTTAATGCGTGCAGTTCAGCGCTGGATGCCAGGCGGTTACTGGGACACATCTTACCGCCAATTGGTGGTAAGTCCCTGAAATCAGAGTGGACCGGGTTTCAGGCAAACCTTGGTGCATAAACACAGTTTTGTCAATCCAAAGTTTTACAGTGAGGGAGAGAGAGAGGAGGGGCAGGTAGGCCAGTGAGGGAGAGAGAGGAGGGGAAGGTAGGCCAGCAAGGGAGAGAGAGGAGGGGCAGGTAGGCCAGCGAGGGAGAGAGAGGAGGGGAAGGTAGGCCAGCGAGAGAGGGAGAGGAGGGGCAGGTAGAAGCGTGCCCATATGTTTTTGGTAATCTGCATCTCGCAATGTCTTGTCTTGTGTGCCTTGCAAATTCACCAAGGTAGCCTAAAGTTCACCTATCCTGTTTTATTTGAATTACACAACTTTCTCAGACCTTTATAGCTTATTGACTATTACACATAAAATAAAAAACATTGTGATTTTTAATTCAGTGAAAAAA